>CM021100.1:580279660-580449774 GCA_007115665.2 Sequoiadendron giganteum | reverse complement strand
CCACATACCAACAATCTCCCACTTGGAGACTGATCAGGCTCCACACCTAAACAATCTCCCACTTGGAGACTGAACCTGGACGACACCGCTGCACTTACAGCTCCCATTGGAAATAAGCACCTTGGATCCTGCTGCTTTCTTATACTTTAATTCAACCTTGAAGGCCAACCGAAGCTGAAGAGGAGCTCAGCTTCTCCCTTATCACCGCCTTAGTAAACATATCCGCTGGATTTACATCTGTATGTATCTTTTCCAACTTTACCTGTCCATCCTCCATCACTGACCGAATGAAATGATACCTCAACTGTATGTGTTTGGTTTTAGAGTGCAAAGCAGAATTCTTTGCAAGATGTATAGCACTCTGGCTGTCTGTAAACAAGTAATTTTCAGCCTGTTGTTTTCCCAACTCTTCCATGAAAAGTTGTATCCATATCATCTCTTTTGCTGCCTCTGTTGCAGCCACATACTCTGCCTCTGTGGTGGATAAAGCAACCACCTTTTGCAATCGAGATATCCAACTTACTGCTGTCCCACCAACGGTAAATACATAACCTGTGGTACTCCGCCTGGTATCAATATCCCCTGCTAGATCTGAGTCAACATAGCCTTTTAAATCTGTATTAGATCCCTCAAAACATAAATGTTTATCCGGTGTACCTCTCAAATACCTGAGAATCCATTTCACTGCATTCCAATGCTCAATTCCTAGATTACTCATATACCGGCTAACAACTCCTACAGCATGTGCAATATCTGGTCTCGTGCATACCATGGCATACATTAAACTACCTACAGCTGAAGCATATGGTACTTTGGACATTTTTTCTTCCTCCTCTCGTGTCTTTGGACACATATCCTTAGTCAATTTTACATGACTGGGCAAAGGTGTGCTGACAGCTTTTGCATTCTCCATATGAAATCTCTGCAACACCTTTTTAACATAATCAACCCGAGATAAAAACAATTTCCTATTTTTCCTATCTCTTGTAATCTTCATACCAAGGATTTGTTTTGCTGCCCCCAAATCCTTCATAGCAAATGAATTTGCTAACTGTTGTTTTAACTCCTTTATGTGATCCATGTTAGACCCCGCTACAAGCATATTATCAACATATAAACATAAAATAATGTAGCTATCTTCACCTAGCATCTTAAAATAAACACAATGGTCTGAATTACACCTATTGTAACCTTGCTCAACCATAAAACTATCAAATTTAAGATACCATTGTTGAGGTGCTTGCTTCAAGCCATATAAGCTTTTCTTCAATCTGCACACTAGTTTCTCCTTACCTTTGACCTCAAATCCTTGTGGCAGTTCCATATAAATTTCCTCTTCCAAATCACCATGGAGAAAGGCAGTTTTAACATCAAGCTGTTCTAAATGCAAATCTTCAACAGCCACAATACTTAACACAGTACGAATAGAGGTCATTTTAACAATTGGAGAAAATATTTCATCAAAATCAATACCTTGTTTCTGTGCAAATCCCTTTACAACTAATCTGGATTTAAATATTTTCTTACCTCCATCCTCCTCTTTCATCCTATAAACCCATTTGTTTGCTAAAGCCTTTTTACCTGCAGGCAACTTGCATAATTCCCAAGTTTGATTTTTCAGCAAGGAGTCCATTTCTTCTTCCATTCCATGCTCCCACTGAACCTTGGTATCCACCTGCATAGCTTCATGATAACATTCTGGTTCACCAGCATCAGCTAATAGAATAGAGTACAAAGAGGGAGAAAATCTTTCTGGAGGTCTACTTAACCTTGAAGATCGCCTAACATTAACTGGAGTTTGTGGTATTTCTTGTTGTTGCTGTTGCGGAGCATGAGGAACCACTGGAACATTGGTGTTTGTGATATCATCCAGCACTGCATAATCCTGTTCTTTCTTCTCATGCTGCTGCAATAGATCTTTGTACAACATTTTCTCATTGAATATGACATCCCCGCTTCTCACAATTTTCTTATTTTCAAAATCCCAAAGCCTATAACCAAATTCATCTATGCCATATCCAACAAATATACATTTCTTTGATTTTGCATCAAGCTTGGTTCTATTTTCAGAATCTACATGTGTAAATGCTTCACAACCGAAGGTTTTCAGAAAAGAATAACTCACCTTCTTACCTTTCCATGCTTCCTCTGGAATACCACAACCCAAAGGATTAGATGGACCTCTATTAATTAAATAAGCAGCAGTGTTTACAGCCTCTGCCCACATGTTTAAAGGCAACCTAGCATGCAATCTCATAGTTCGTGCACGCTCCATTATTGTTCTATTCATGCACTCAGCCACTCCATTTTCCTATGGAGTCCTTGGAACCGTTTTCTGCCTACGAATACCATTAGAGGAACAATAATCTTCAAACTCTTTGCTGCAATATTCACCACCATTATCAGATCTGAGACATTTCAACTTTTTACCTGTCTCATTCTCAACCAAGCTTCTCCATTTTTTAAAAGTTTCAAATACATCAGATTTCTGCCTAATGAAATAAATCCATACCTTCCTAGTTGCATCATCGATGAATGTGACATAATAATGAGAGCCACCGAGAGAAGATACCTGAGTTGGTCCCCATACATCCGTATGCACAAGCTCCAATTTCTCATCTTTCTTTTGTTTCCCATCCTTGAGAAAACTAACTCTTTTTTGTTTGCTATACACACAACTTTCATAGAAATCCATATTAACACATTTTAGACCTGGTAAAGCATTCTTTGAATGAAGTACTTTCATACCTTTTGCACTCATGTGACCAAGTCTGTTATGCCATAGTACTGATTCAGAATTTGCAGCAACTATCTGATTTTCTTCCTGTTGAACTGTAGCAACTGTTCCTGAACATTGATTTTTATCTACAATAGCTAAAGTAGAAGGAACAGTATGACCTGTACAAAGATATAAGGTGCCTACTTTCGCACCTTTTGCTACTACTAAGGCACCTTTTGTAACCTTCCACTTTTTATCACTAAATGTAACAACACAACCTTCATCATCTAGTTGCCCTGCAGAAATTAAATTTCTTTTTAGCTTTGGAACGTGCCTTACCTCATGTAGTAGCCAATGATTCCCATTCTGCAACTTGATCTTGATTCTTCCCTTTCCAACAATCTGACAAGGATCATTATCTCCCAAATAAACTAGCCCAAAATCCCCTTGGACATAATCAAAAAAATAATTTCTATGGGGTGTAGCATGAAATGAAGCCCCTGAATCTAACACCCAAGAATCATCAACATTATCAAGAGAAAGAATCAAAGCATCCTCATTAGATTTATTACTTACCACATTTGCCTCTTTATTTCCTTCCTGTTTGTCTCCTTCTTTATTTTTTCGAGACCAACAATCTTTCTTTACATGCCCTGACTTACCACAGTACCAGCAATCCCTCTTGTCTCTAGATTGGGACCTTCTGTCCCTTGATTTTCCTCGTGACTTCCCACGACTCCCAAAATTATTTCGTCTCTCATTTGTTCTGCCCCTGCTTTCTACATTCAAAACACTGCTTGATGTGGATGTTCCACCTGAGCTTTTCCTACGAATTTCCTCACTCAAAATAACACCAACAACATCATCAAATTTCAATGTATTTGAACCAGAAATAGAATTGCTAACCGCCATTACCAAGCTATTCCAGCTTTCAGGCAAAGAACACAAAATCAAAAGAGCCCTAACTTCTTCATCAAAGTTAACTTTTACAGAAGTTAATTGACTGGTAACCGTATTAAATTCATTCAAATGATCAGTAACTGATCCACCTTCTACCATTTTCATATTAAATAAGCGCTTCATAAGAAATACCTTATTCGAAGCGGAAGGCTTTTCATATAACTTTGCTAGGGTTTCCATCAACTCTAGAGTTGTCTTTGCTGTTGTGATATTGAACGCCACCGATTGTGCCAGGCATAAGCGAATACTGCCAAGTGCCTTTCTGTCCAAAATATCCCAGTCCTCATCCGACATTGCTGTAGGTTTCTTGGTTTTCCCTTCCAATGGCCGCCATAAATCCTTCTGATAGAGATAGTCCTCCATCTGCATCTTCCATAACTGATAGTTCTGCCCATTGAACTTATCAACCTTCATCTTACCCTCGTCTGCCATTGCTCCCACTTAACCGTGAGACTCCCACTCAACCGTGAGACTTTCCTGCAAACGATAATTGAAAAACAACTCGCTCTGATACCACTTGTTAGGTTTTCAATGGCAGATATCTAAAAGCTAAATGCAGATTTTATCAAATAAACCAGAAGTAAAACACACAAAAAAATAACACAGAGAATTTAACGTGGTTCACCCAATGTGGGCTACATCCACCAAACCGCAGCCATCCAATGATTTCATTAACCAGTGTAAAACCCTATTACAATATCGCGAATAATCGCTTGTTTCTTATAATACTGTAACTCTATCCTAAACCCTTTATAAATTAGGGTTATACAAAATCGGGGATTTTTCCCTTTTTTGTGATTTTTCCCTTTTTCACTTCAGAAAGCAGTGACCCCAATAGGAGATACATGAAGAGTGTACAATATAGAATGATCAGCCGCCACATACCAACATGATCTTGATCAACATGAATCTTTGTGCTGCCATCTTGAAGATCAAATATTTTTTGACATTGGTCATTGGTTCAGTTGGTGTTGCAATTATGGATGTGTTTGGTGGTGTTTTCATTAATTTTGTCATTGATGTCAACACATTTTAGTGTGATTACAAATGGTACTTGTATAGTTGAGATATTATAGAAATGATTAGAGTACATGGAGCTATATTTATGAAGTTGTAGTTGTTCTTTTGAGAAAATTTAATAAATAATGAAGGTGGTATTGAAGTGTGTGTTATGAGTGTGCTCTAGTATTATGATTTTCATTTCTTCTATGTTAATACTATGCCTATATGGATATGCAGTTGTGTTCATGAGATTCAATGAATAACATATTTCAAGTTTTAGCTTTTGGATCAATCAATAAAGAAAGATGTGTTCACTAGTGTGTGAACGGGTTAGACAGAACTATTTTTTTGTGGATTGGGAGAATTTTTTTGGCTCCACAGTCTTTTGGTGTTTGGTTTTAGACCTTATGGATCTAGGAGATGATTCATATTGATTGTTTTTGTCTTCTAACAAACATGCTTCATATTTGGTGCTTCAAAATACTTGCTCCAGAGCTCCTATGTGTTTCTAGTTGGCCTAGTTAGACTATTGAAGAATATTATATGAATGAAGATTGTTGTAGTCGTTTTGGATGTGCTTGAAGGTTTCTTAGAGATGGTAAAATATATGGTGAAGAATTTTGAGTGATCCACATTTGATCATCTTTCTAGAGATGTGTGTACTTCAAAGATCATTGGTGTTTTCATTAGGTTTGGCCAACCTAGTGTCTACACATTACATAAATATTTTGCATCGAATTAAGGAAGCATGTGATTGATCCAAGATTTTTTTTGGGTCCTAATTAAATGTGTAATTGGTCCTCTCTCATTCTTATCCATCGTGGGAATGCTAAGTAGCCAAACTAATTTGAATTTGTAAATTGAAGAATGCTTAGCCAACCTTGGAGAATGTCTCTAGGGTTGGAGATGGTATAAAATAAAATTAAGTTGTTGAAAATTGATATCAATTAAGCAAGCAAAGGAAGTGTGCGAACAAGTAGAGTGTGCAAGATCGAATCAAGGTAGCAGTACTTTGATGTGCTAGATTCGTGAAAGAAGTTTGTTGATGGTGTCTACAATATTTTGATTAAGATGTGAATGTGTGGAACCTTTGTGTTAGATCTTTATTTATGTTTTCTTTTTTTGTAGGCAATGAGCCTCCTTCTAGACAGTAAGTCCCAATTTAGGTAGTGAGCCTTTGTATCCAATATTGAATTATTACTATATTTTGAGCTAATCCTCACCATTTTTTTTACCTCATTAGGTTTTCCACATAAATCTAGTGTCTCTAGTGTTTTCTTTTTGTTATTTTCATTTCATGTTTAAACTTAATAATAGATTAAGTTTATTGTGGAATTGATCAAGGTTAGAAGTAATGTAATTTGATACAACTGATTCACCCTCCCTCTCAGTTGTCTTGTGCATTTCAAAAATTGGTATTAGAGCTTTGGTTCCATAGTGAAAATCTTAATTGCTTGAGGTAGATCAGATGGTGTATAATTTGTAGATACCTACTTTTGATTGATTTGATTACAGTGACTGGAAAGAACAAATGAGAGGTTATCTAGTTTGTTGTGGTTTCAAAACTTGGAAATTTGTGGAGACAAAGTATGTTGCACCATCCTCCAGTCCTTCCTCTGCAAATGACATTGTGGCTTATGAGGAGAATGAAAAGCCAAGGTATGCTATCTTTAGTTCTCTATCTAAAATTAAAAGGAAAAAAGTTATTTCTTTAGGCACTACTTATGAAGTATGGGAATAATTGAAAGACATTTATGAAGGGAATAATAGAGTAAAATTGTCAAGGAAGCTAACAACTAAGAAAAAATTTGAGAAGCTGAGAATGGAAGAGGGTGAAGATATTGCAAGCTATTATCAGAGAGTTGAACTTATAGAAAATGAGATCAAGAATCAAGGTGGTACCATGTCAGATGAAGATATAATTGAGAAGAAATTGATGACTCTACCAAAGAATTACAATGACAAGGTCTCTTCAATTGAAGAATAATATGATCCAAAGATATTTACTAAGGAGAGCCTATTTTGTATCTTGACTGCATTTGAGATAAGAAAATTTGCTAGAGATAAGGAGAAAAATGAAACAACCTTTAAACAAAAAGAAGATAGGAGATGACCTGGAGAACGATGATTCAAAAGAGTTGGAAAAAAACTTCACAAGGAAATTGAAGAAAGGTACTGGTAAATACAAAGCTATGTTTCCCTTTAAGTGTTTCAATTGCAAAAATATTGGTCATTATGCATCAAGATGTCCTAATAGAGCTACACACAAGAAGAACAAGGATAATAATAATAATAATAATCACAAAGACAACAAGGATAGGAATTTCAAGAAATTATATTATGTCAAAGAAGATAAATTTTTTTTTTATGATGAGTATGATTTCAAGGGGGATAAAGATGAGTGTTTATTTCTAGCCCTAGAAAATAAAGTTGTATCTGCTATTCATGGAAGATGTGTAAAGGAATCTGGTCCAAAGAGTAAGAAGGATGAGATGGAAGGCACTCTAGTGATTGCTTTTTATGCTAGATAGGATGAAGAATTTTGGGTAATTGATAGTAGGTGTTCAAATCATATGACTGAAGATAAGAGTAACTTCACTAAACTTGAATAGTATTATGGAGGAATAGTTATGTTTGGAGATGATTCTAGTGGTAGAATTGTTGGTAAAGGAACAATTAGTTTTGATGGGAAACATAGTACTGATGATGTCTATTATGTTAAGGGTTTAAGGCATAATCTCTTAAGTGTTGGAAAAATGTGTAGAAAATTGTTTAAGCTTATGTTTCAGGATTACACCTATGAGATCAGAAAAGGATCTGAAACTGCGGTACAACAAGAAGAACTCATGGAAACATCTATCAGCTTAAGAGTGGTGATGGTCAGTGTTTTGTTTCATGGATTAATGAAAGTTGGTTGTGGCACCGAAGGATGAGAAATTTGAATTTCAACAATCTAATAAGGAACAATTCTAGGGAAGTTGTTAGAGATCTACCTAGAATCACAAATCCTTCAAATTAAATATGTAGAAGTTGTCAGTTGGGAAAACAAAAAAGAAGTGGTTTTAAAGGAAATGAACAATAATCTACCAAAATGTTGGAATGAATTCATAAATACCTCTATGGTCCTACAAGAATAGGAAGCCTTAATGGTAATAGGTATTTCATTATCTTGATTGATGATTACTCTAGGATGACATGGGTAATTTTTCTTAGAGAGAAAGCTCAGACTCTTGATAGATTCAAGGTATTTAAGGCAAGAGTAGAGAATTAGGAAAACCTAAGAATCAAATATTCTAGGTCTGATAGAGGTGGATAATTTACTTCTAGTGATTTTAATGCATTTTGTGAAGAACATGGCATAAAGAGACATTATTCTACTCCTAGAACCCCTGAATAGAATAGAGTTGTAGAAAGGATGAACCAAACTATTCAAGAGGCTACCAAAACTATGATGAAAGAAGAAAATGTTCCTGATGTTATTTGAGAGAAGAAATTCACACTACTTTTTACATTCTTAACAAATTTCATATCACAAGTAACAACACTAAGACTCCTTACGAGTTATGGATTGGTAAGACTCCTACTGTTAAATACTTTAAAGTGTTTGGAAGTAGATTTTACATTAAAAGAGATGATGAGAATCTTGGAAAGTTTGATGCTAGATGTGATGAAGGAATTTTTCTTGGATATTCAAATAATAGCAAGGCATATAGATTCCTTAATAAAATATTGAGGAAAATAGTTGAAAGTGCTAATGTAAGAGTTGATGAAGCTATGTATAGACCAGTAGAAATAAATGAAGTTGAACCAGATGATCCTATTTGTTAGCAAGTGCAAGAAGAAGAAAAGGAAGAGAAAAAAAAAATTTATGAAGAGGAGATTATGGAACCTAAACCTAAGACTCCTAAATATGTACAGAGAAATCATCTAGAGGAATGGATAATTGGAGACATAAGCGAAGGTGTAAAGACAAGAAGCAAAGTGGTTGATGCAAACTTGTGTTTACTTTCTAAGATAGAATATAAGGTTGTGAGTGAAGCATGTAATGATGAAAGTGTTGGCAAGAGACACTACACAAGTCATCTAGTGTTGTCATTGATGGAAACCCTAGTTAGTGATTCAATCCACACTTCAGTAGTTGCTTATACCGAAAGCCAAATTGAAGAAATATATTATCTATTAAAGCTAGAACAGGATATCTGATAGATTTGTGTATATCAATTCATATGTAATTTCCTGTTATCATTTTAAGTTGTGGATCTGAGGGAAGATATTTCAATGTATAAAGTATGTTATCCATGAATCATAGAGCCTTGTACTGATTCATGTGCAAGTTAGAAGATCTGGATGATTGATTTTTTGTCTAACAATGCAAGAAGGTCAACTAAGTGAATATAGTGTGTTGTGGATCTTTGAGGGGTAATTGTTTGAAGTGTTTTGTGCTTGAGCATGTTGTTTTGGTTCATCACTATGTTGTGGACAAATTTGGTTGGTGTGCATTGAAAATTATCTATAGATCGAGCCAAAGGTTTGTAAATATTTTATGTTTTATTGAAGTCGACATGTGGTTGATTAAATATTTAATTATGGATATATATAAGTGATAATTTATATTATTTGTATGTATGTTCAAAGTGTGTTGATGTGTATTGTGAGATTCAAAAGGATTGTAGAGTGATTATGCATAGGTTCATTTGTGCGTAAAAGGATTTGTGATATGAATTAAAGAAGATAGAGCAGAAGAGAAGAATCAAATAAAAGGTCAAGAATGTGATTGATGTGCTTAACCAGAACTGTAATCAAGAATTATTAGATGCTATTCTTTTAGTTCAAATCTTTTGGATGTAATAAAAAAAAATTGTAAGATAGTGAGCCTTAATTTTGTACTTGAGCAGTGAACTCTAGGCAGTGTGCCTAAATGCATGTGCATTCCCATTTGTAAACACTTATATTTTAGTATACTCTTATTATGGATTGGCCTTCCACCGTGGTTTTTCCCCTAACAAGGTTTTCACATAAAAATCCTTGTGCTATAGTGTTGCAATTGATTCCTTTGTTTTCTTGCATCTTTCTTTTGGTTCAATGTTGTAAGTGGTTAAAAGATCAGATTAATAAAGTTAAATTTTGTAGAACACTGATTCACCCCCCTCTCAATGTTCCTTGATTCCAACAGAAATTTTGGTTAGAGCAATGAAAGAGGAACTACAAAAAATATAGAAGAATGAGACATGGGAACTAGTCCCTAGAGCTGTAAACAAAATAGTAATTGGTTCAAAATGGGTATTCAGGAATAAGTTGAATGATGATGGTGAAGTGGTAAGAAATAAAGAAATACTTGTATGCAAAACATATTCATAGGTTGAAGGAATAGATTTTGAAAAAAAAATTGCACCTATAGCAAGAATGGAGGTCATTCGGATGTTCTTAGCATTTTTAGCTCATAAAGACTTCAAATTGTATCAGATGGATGTCAAGTCTTCATTTTTGAATGGAGAATTGGAAGAAGTATATATGGAGCAATCAGAAAGATTTTCAGCTATGAAAAAAATTGGACATGGTTTGCAAGTTAAAAAAGGAACTATATGGACTTAAACAGGCTCCCAGAGCTTATTAAAAAGGTTGGATAGATACTTGACACAACAAGGATTCAACAAGGGTTCGTAGAGAATAATATTTACTTCAAATTTGAGAAAAAAAAAATGTTGATAATTGTGGTATATGTTGATGACATTATCTTTGGTGGAAATGAATGAATATGTAAGAAATTTGCAGAAGAGATGCAAAAATAATTTGAAATGTCTATGATTGGTGAGTTTAATTTCTTTCTTGGAATCCAAGTAAATAAAAATATCAAAGGGATATTCATTTCACAATCTAAGTATGTTAAGTAATTGTTAAAGAAGTTTGGAATGGATGACTCCAAACTGGTATGTACCCCTATGGTAACCGGATGTAAGTTGAGTAAGGATGATGAATCTACTAAAGTTGATCAGAGCATGTACACATCTATGATTGGTAGACTATTGTATCTTACTACTACTAGACTAGATATCATGCATGTAGTATGTTTAGTTGCAATATTTCAAGCAGAACCTAAGGAAGCACTTGTTACAATTGTGAAGAGGATATTCAAACATCCTAAGGGAACTCTAGATTATTGGCTATGGTATCTGAAGGATAATGATTTCACACTGAATGCCTACACTGATGCATATTGGGTTGGTTGTGAAGATGACCGAAAGAGTACAAGTGGTGGTGCATTCTTCCTTGGAGGAAGATTAGTCTCATGGTTGAGTAAGAAATAGGATTTAGTTTCTTTATCTATTGCAAAAGTTGAGTATATTGTAGTAGCATCCTCATGTACATAGGTATTATGGATGAAGAAAACCTTGAAGGACATAAGTGTGATGTGTGATGAACCTATTTCTATCTTTTGTGACAGTAAAAGTTTTATAAACATTTCAAAGAATCCAGTGATGCATTCTAGGACAAAGAAAATATCTATCAGGTATCACTTATTAAGGGAGAAGGTTTTGCAGAATGAAGTTATACTTGAATATGTACCTACTAAGGAACACATTGCTGACATATTCATTAAGGCCCTTTTGAAGGATACTTTTGAGTATCTCAGGGGGAAGTTAGGTGTCACTGCCCCTCCTTCCTTGAACTAAGTGCACATGAAGATGCATCAATCTAGTGGATTCTCTGATTCTTTTGATCTAGATTGATGATTGAGGTCTACTCCTCAAGGGGAGTAGAAAAGTACATTGTTGTAGTATGTGATGTGGGTGAATTCCTAAGGAGGAGTGAACAATTCTTTATATGGAAAGATTTTTCATGCAAAAAATTTCCTTTTCCATTGATGTCAAAGGGGGAGAGAAATTCATGTGAAAAATTTATGCTTGTGTAGGTTGTCTAATCTAAAAAATAAAGGGAAGAAGAAGCAGGAGATTGTGTATGTTGTATTTGATGGTTTTTCACATAATGTGTTGCCATCAATGACAAAGGGGGAGATTGTTGCAAGTATGGATGTGTTTGGTGGTGTTTTCATTAATGTTGTCATTGATGTCAACACAGTTCAGTATGATTACATATGGTACTTGTATAGTTAAGATATTGTAGAAGTGCTAAGAATACATGGACCTATATTTATGAAGTTGTAGTTGTGTTTTTCTCAAGTTCTTTCGAGAAAATTTAAGAAATAATGAAGGTAGTGTTGAAGTGTGTGTTCTGAGTGTGATTTGATATTGTGCTTTGCATTTCTTCTATGTTGATCTGCAGTTGTGTTCATGAGATTCAATGAATAATATATCTCGAGTTTTAGCTTCTAGATCGATGGAGAATGAAATATGTGTTCAGTGGTGTGTGAACTAGCTTGACAAAACTATTTGTTTATGGACTGGGAGAAATGTTTTGGCTCTGTAGTCTTCTTGCATTTGGTTTTAGATCTTTCAGATCTAGGAGATGATTCATATTGATCGTTTCTATATTCTGAAAAATGCGCTTGATATTTTCCACTCTTGAAGACTTTCTCCACAACTCTTGGGTGTTTCTAGTTGGTCTAGTTGGACTATTGAAGAATATTTTGTAAATGAAGATTGTTGCAATTGTTGTGGATGTACTTGAAGGTTTCCTAGAGATGGTAAAATGTCTGGTGAAGCATATTGAGTGATCCACATGTGATCATCTTGTTGGAGATGCGTGTACTTCAAATATAATTGGTATTTTCATTAGGTTTGGCTATCCTAGTGTCTACAAGTTACATAAAGATTTTGCATCAAATTAAGGAAGTGTGTGATTGATCCAAGATGTTGTTTGGGTCCTAATTAAATGTATAATTGATCCTCTCTCATTATTATCCACCACGAGAATGTTGAGAAGTTGACCTAATTTGAATTTTTAAAATGAAGAATGTTTAGCCAAGCTTGGAGAATGTCTCTAGGTTGAAGATAGTATAAAAGAAAATTAATTTGTTGTGAATTGAATATCAAGCAAGCAATCAAAGGAAGTGTGCGAACAAGTAGAGTGTGCAAGAGAAAATCAAGGTAGTAGTACTTTGATGTGTTAGATTCCTAAAAGTAGTGAGCTAATGGTGTCTACAATATTCTAATCAAGCTACAAATGTGTGGACCCTTTGTGGTGGATCTTTATTTATCTTTTCTTTTTTGTAGGCAGTGAGCCTCCTTCTAGATAGTAAGTCCCATTGTAGGCAGTGAGCCTTTGTTTTTGGGCAATGGGTCTTTGTATCCAGTATTGCATTACTACTATATTGTGAGCTAATCCTCACTATGGTTTTTTCCTCATTGTGTTTTCCATGTAAATCTAGTGTCTCTAGTGTTTTCTTTTTGTTATTTGCATTTCATGTTTACACTTAATTACAAATTAAGTTAAAGTGGAATTGATCAATGTTATAAGTAAAGTAATTTTATACAATTGATTCATGCCTCCTCTCAATTTTCTTGTACATTTCAACAGTTGGTCCAATTAATTCCTTCCTCTATGTTGATTTTTAGTTCAAACTATCACTCACATTATCGTAGCAGTTTCAAATCTCTAGTTTTGAATTCTAGCTATTGATCTTCTCCTTTCATACCCTGATCCTATGATCCTTGTTCACTATCATGTCTTTAAATCTTGAACGTTGGATAGGTAGATGTTTAAATCTTCATCGTCGATTTATCATATCAGGTCCCACTTAGCTTCTCACCTTCTCACTACAACGAAGGGAAATCTTCTAGAATCCTACTAATACACCAATGTCACACCAATGAGATAGCCATTGAGCTATTAAAGAGACATCCAATCCCCTCTCATCGATATGGCATTGTTAGATCGACACCATTGTTTGTTGAAGACAAGTGGTCCCCATGCCATCATGTCACCACATGTCACCATCCATCATTGCTTCTTACAACATGTCATCTTGTCATTCACTTTATGATAGTACCATAAACACATGTCATCCTCATCTTACTGGGTCTCACTACCTCATCTACCTTATCGGGTCCCACAATTGGCTTCACACTTCTCCTATCACCCTATCGAAGATACCTTCTTCAAGGTCCTGGTGATACCATATTGTGTCACCGATGGGTAGGTCATCGGGTTGTCAAGGAGACATCCTTGAAAATTATACCAAAACCATTTTATCTCACCAATGGGAAAGTCATCAGTTTGTCGAGTAGACATTTGAGCAAGTCTCATCGATGAAAATCAGTCATGTCAATTTAAACCCCTGATGATGTCACCTATCCACCTCATCACCATGTCACTACATTGTAATTCACAATAAGGATGTGAATTATCATTCATCCAATCTTGTCATGCCACATGTCTACATCATCTCTATCATCTCATACCCTAGTTGGGTTCCACCAAGTCTCTACAACAAGCACCATCCAATCTCCAAGGATCAATCTCCATCGTTCGTCACTAGCTCCGTGGGTCTTGATCAGGCCCCACTGAATCCTCAATAGAGTATGTGAGAAACTATTACATATACACCTTTGACGTCATTATGAATAGGTCCCACACTTAATGCTACCTTCTCATCACTCCATCAAAGGGACACAAAAAAATGCCTCACTGATTCAATCCAGTCTCATTGATAACACTACCACACTCCTTATCACTCCATCGAGGATATGTTCATAGAACTCTCATTGATGACCTAGTGTCTTGCCGATGAGATGATCATTAGGTCATCTGGGAGAAACCTACTTCACTCCTATTGATACACTAGTGTCCCACTAATCTAAACGATATGTATAACCTTAAAGTGCTAGGTAGAGGGTCCAGTCACCCTCATGACTTTAACAACATAAGTTGTAACTCATGTGACTGGTTACATTCTATAGATAATCAACGTCAAAATAGAATAAAATATTGGTGGCCATGACTGTGAACACATAGGGTTTATCTATAAACCCTAAAATCACCCAAGAGCATATGTAAATCCATTCTAAGTGAATCCTTCATTTTTTAGACTTGTAGAGCACATCACTATAATTCTCTCAAAAAACCCATAACGAATCTACCACCTAATTTTCCATCTGATCCACTACTCTTACATTAATCTTTTATCATCATGCCAAAAATATCCCTTACATGATTTTCCCTATTGACATCAATAACAACTATATGCCAACACTAGTTTATTATTTGTTGAATTAGAAATGTCTTGATCACCTGAATCTCATTCAACGAAGAGTATTATGCTTGAAGAGTGCCAACTACATGCTTAAGGGGGAAATCCTATACAAAAGGAATCATGAAGGGGTGTATCTCCAGTGTCTTGGAAAGGAGGAAGTTGCCTAGGTAATGGATGAATTTCATGACAGGTATGGAATATGGGATGGATCTAGTATGGCCACTACAACTTGAATCATATATGTTGGATACTATTGGCCAACTATATTTAAAGACGCATACAATCATTTGAGGGCCTGCCATATTTTTCAAACCTCTACCACTAGGGAAAGGAACATTCCTTTTCCATTACAGCCTATGATTGAGGTAAGACAATTTGCATAGTGAGGGCTAGACTTCATTGGTCCTATCAACCCATCATCTTCAACTAGAAACATGTATGTTTTAAATTCTATTGATTACTTTACTAGGTGGACTGGATCAATTCCTTACAAGTAATGTACAATAGAGGGTAGTAATAAATTTCTTTGAATCTTGGATTATTAATCGTTTTGGTCGTGCCTTTATTGTTGTGTGTGATAATGGTCCTGCCTTTGCATCATCAAAATTATCTAGGTGGGAATTTGACCATGGGATCATTATTAAGTTTTCATCTAACTATTATCCCTAAGGAATTCCTTAGCAAAATCCACCAACAAAAACCTGCTCATTGTCATTCATATATTAATTGATAAAAATCCTAGAGAATGGAACACTCAATTAATATTTTCTTTGTGGGTAGACCACACCAGATAGAAAGCTTCACTAGGTACCTCTCCCTGGCATCCAGTTTATGGACTTGAGCCTCTGTTTCCTATTCAATTGAAAATCCCTACTCTCCAATTTATTAATGAGTATTATGAGGAAGGGGAGAATTTAGAGGCCCACCTAGCTGAACTATTGCAACTAGAAGAGAAAAAGAGATGAAGCATTAGAAAAAAATTCCAAGCATCAAGGAATTGTCAAGAGATGGTTTGATTGTAGAGATAAACTTAAAGATTTTAGGATTTCTGATCTAGTTTTGTATTGGGACAAAGCACATGAAAATAAAGGAGAACATGGTAAATTCGAAAAGCTATGTCTTGGCCCCTTTCAGGAGATAATACTTTATGTCCCAAAACCCTCATCGGAGAGGATGTCCCATTGCCAGTCAATGGGAAATATTTGAAGCATTACTTCCTTGCCTGAGTTATTTTTAGCTCATCCTTGTAAATAGTTAGCTTAGGTATTTTCTTTCTTTTGGTTTGTTTTGGTTTTTTTAGTTAGTATAGGTTTCTTTTCTTTTATTTTTTTTGGTTTCGAGGTCTTCCTAGTCTTTTGGTTGGGGAGTTTTTTATCTACACAATAAAAATTCAATTATCTGGGACTATTCTAAGTATTTATTTTACAAAATCATCCTTTTTTTGGAATAATTGTTTAAAGTACTCTATCTAGTGTCACATGTGCTAAACGTATAAAGTGGATAGGTCATTCGATTGAGTTAGTTCCTAAATGTGCTCAAATATTACATTTTACACACATCTTAAGAATCCTGAGTTGTTGTTGGTTCCTTTTGAGGTCTTATTAAATGAAAATATTATATTTATGATTTAGAGCCATTGTGATTCTTAGCCCTGAGTGTGATCTTCATGGCTTACAAGTTGAAAATGTAAAAAAAAATGAAAAGAGAAAATTAGAAAAGAAAGGATGAAAAGAAAATATTGAAAATAAAAAGAAAATTCAACTTATCAAGAAGATCTGAATAACTCTAATGAGGCTATGGACACCTCACTGGGAGTAGAGCTATGTTCGAGAGAATCACAATGATAACCTATTGGGGCTATGGATGCTTGACTGGAAGTGAGGCTCTATCCAGGTTGATTTTGGAGTCAGAATCATTTATGTAGCTTAACATGACTGAACTCAGTTTCTTGCAATAGCTTAGGGAAGGAAATTGATACATCTACACGCACTTGGATTTACAGCATAGGAAGGGATATCTTGTTCATTGGTTTTGAGACTTTAGTTTATTGGTTGACTTGATGTGAGGATCAAAACCAAATATTTTGGGTTCTTAATTCCATTTTTTTAATGAAATTCTCTAGATAATTTCCCCAATAGAATTCTCCATTTGTTGTGCACTTTTTGCACACATTCCTGACCAAAGATAGAGAACCTCTTTTATTTTCTAGTGTTTTCTTTAGGTTTTTCCTTTTCCCCTTAAGGGATGGGTTGCTTGTTTCAATTCACTTCACTTTTGGAGCTTCATTGTTTTTTATCTGCACTTTAGGTGACTCATTTTGCAACATTCCTATCTTTGATGATCTCTTGAGCTTGGAGGTTTCATGAAAATTTCATTAAGGTGTCCAAATTTACAAGTATTGGGAGGTTTCATGGAAGTTTGCCCCAAGTGGATTTTCCTAAAGGAATGTCGATCACCAAAATTTTTCCAAGGTTGATTTTCTCGAGGGACTTGAATTTCATGGAATCGACCTTCTTGTGGATTCTCTGGGTGTCTAGGCTTTTGATAAAATCCCTAATGCCCAAATTCCTCATAATCCTTCATGGCCTCGAATCCTCAAACTTTTGAATGATCTTGTCATTGCATTTAATACTCTGACATTCATAATATTTGTTCATTAATGCTTCCTTGGGTGCAATTTTAAAGGGCCTTTTGCACTTGATTTTCATTATTTATTGATTGTTGCATCTATGGAGTGCTTGGTCTCTATTGCATTTAGAAGATAGGCAATTTGTGCATTGTGCTCAGATTTTCCAACTAGATTTTTCTCAAAGCAAGTATTTGGGCGTTAGTGTTTTTGGTCTTTTGAGCTTAAAGGTAGGGTTTTTTATGACCTCTAATGATTTCGATGAAGTTTTGTGATTGCCTTTGATAGTTGAATGGTTCATTGTATATTGTTACTTCCATTATCACCATTTGGTTTGAGAGGTACAATTTGTGTTTGAATTCATTAGTATATGGTTGAGAATGATTAATATATTTGAATGTGCCCTCACAGTTTGTTGTAGCAGCCTTGATTCAAAATAGAATTAGTTAGGGCATCAATTAAAATCATTAGGGTTTTCATTTTTTTATTAGTTATGGACTAGGGAACCTGTGTTTTTGACAAAGTTAGGGCTCTAAACTCAAACTATGTTTATCGCCCATGTGATGTGCATCCATGCTTGAGAGTTAAAATTATTGATGCCTCAAATATGTGAATCGAAGTGACAAAACCTAGTCACCTTCAAACCCTAGTTTTCATTTATAGAATTTGATGGTGATCAGATTATTTATGTTAAATCAAGCATTGAAGTTGTTTTTAATTTTGACAACCCTCTTAGAATTCAAGCCTAATCAAGAATTAGGAGTGAGAGATCTCAAATTTAAGTCTAATTGTGAAGTTGGAGGCTTCGCCGAGATCTTAACTTCGAGGAATAAACAATAAGATAAAACTTTACAGAAATCCGTTCTCAATGAAAAATATCTAGGGTCTTGTCTTTCATGGAATCTGCATAGGTATGGATTCCCCGAGCCTTGATTCTTTCACAAAAATCCTTCAGCCCCAGATTTCCTTGAATCCTTGATGATCAAAAATTCTTGAAGTCTTGTGGTGCACTAAGGAGTCTTTGATTAGAGTCTTGAAATCAATAAATGATGAATTCTCATGAAACTAAAATATTTGATGTCAAGATTTTGGCCAACTATTTGATGTGTCGCTAAAATTTTCCTATGAGGGAGTTCCCCAAGCCCTTAGACCTTCATAGAATCTAATCAAGGGTGGATTCCCTGAAGAGGTATTCATCGCTAAAATCTATAAGAGGTGGATAAACCTGAAGTTTTCTTAAGATGTATTTTAAAGGGTTTAAACCTAGTTTTAAGGATTTTGGTAGAGATTAGAGAATGGTTTTATGTTGCATATGCATTTTTATGATTCATTCAATGTTGTAATTGGGCTATAATGGTCAGCTTTCCTTAACATTGTGGTAATTATAGTATTTTCTTAACAAATGCAGGGTGAATCCAACAAAGTCACCGAGTCTAAAGCAAAATCAACTGAGCCAGTCAAGGAGGGACCATTGACCAGAGTGAAAAAGATGAAGTATGATTTCAAGGGTACAAGGCTAGAATCAAAGATCATCTCAACATGGAGTAAGGTGGGAGATACCAACATGGGTCATGTGGACTATGATTACTTTAAGAAAAATAATGTTTGATGATAAACAAACCCCTCTTTCCAAGTTTATCACTCACATAGGGTTACCTCAAGCTTCTAGATATACCCCCTATGTATAGTGCCCAAAAATTGTTATAGAATGTTCCAAGCACTATGACTTAGATAAAAGGGTAATTGTTGGCCCACAAGAAAGAATAATGGGAAACATGATTAATGATTTCATTGCTGGAAAAATTAATAATGGTTCCCATTAGAAGTTGTTGAAGATAAATGTAAAAGAGGTTGAGGAGTTTTATCAGAAAGATCCCTCTAGGGCTCTAGAAATTGTGAACAACTCTTAGATTGAAAATCCAAAGTCACATCACTCTAGATTACCCAATAATTATATAGGGTTGACTTCAAGTAGCAGAATAATGACATGATTACCCTTTTGGGTAGAGTCATGGGATTGGATGAGGCATTCATGTTTAAAGAATGGATGTTTTATGTTATTTTATATATTGTAAAAGGAGTGAATTATTATCGGGTTGGCATCATAAGTGATAATATAGACATGCAACTCATAAGTGTGCAAGACACAAGGAAATTTACAATGACTTCATATCTAGTGTACTTGTTAACTAGTAAGAATGAATACAAGGGTCTAAGTTGCAAGGGAGTCCTTGGTAAGGACACAATTTGTGATATGTACCCTTAGCTATAGTTCAATACTTCTAATTATATAAGGGTGAATGATTCTTTCCTCATGTACATCACAAGAATCTTGTATGATTCCCTTCATATTAGGATCTGAGCAGAGGCCATGGAGTTAATTAAAAAGTATGGTTATTGGTTTATCCAATTTCCAAAGTTCTCATACATCAGAGTACATGTATCTCTATAGGTTCCCTTCAGACTTCTAAGGTATCCCCCTGATAAACTCATATTGTTGGAAGTTACAAGGCAACTGGTTGCATTTGACACTATTCTGAAGAATATGCACAAGACAGGATTTGGAGGTGAGTTTCCTCTAAGGATTGGAATTTTTGAGGCATATCCTTCCTTACAAAGTTCCCACTATTCTAAAAGGAAGATGATCAATTTCTATTTATAATCACATATAGGTAGAGTTAACTTTGATCCCTATGGTATTGTACAAAAGATGGCTAGTAGAGAGCTCAAGCACAAGGATCATATTGAAGAATGTTGGACCAATTGTAGAGATGAAACAAAAGTGATTAAAATAAAGCTCTCAAGATTGTATTTGAGGCTGATTACTTCATAAAATATCCAATGTTCCTAATCAGTTGGATGATGAAGAGGATCCTTTATAGTACCATTATTATGAACAATACAAACACAATAAAATTCTTGTTGTAAACTGGTCAAAGGAGGATATAGTTGATTTAAATCTACTCAATGCTCATGTAGTGAAGTACTCTAAGTTATGGGTGAAGCATAAGATTATGTATTTAGAAGCAACTGGCACCAATTCACTTATGAATTGATAGGGGACTTGGAGTCCCTTTTAGAAGAGGAGATAGAAAATACTCGGGATGATATTGTTGGGCCTCAATGAGAAAGATAGAAAAGAAGCTAAATGTGTAATTAAGAGGATAACTAGGATCCAAGAAAAAGGTAAAGAGCCTAAGAGGCAACCTATTTCAAAAGTGAGGAAGCCTTCAAAAGAAATGGTTGAGGAAAGAACTGAAGAAGCACAACCTTATAAGAAGAGAAGACTTGTAATGGAAAGCCAAAATATGGTTAAATCCAAATCCAAAAAGGTCAAGGTTAGTGAAAAAGACCCTACTCATGCTAAAGTGGTTCATATAGAAAGTTTAGGAGAAAATCCACAGGTGTATGTGAGAAGAAACTCTCCAAAATAGAAAACTCTCCCTGCAAAGAATACTAATGAAATGGTGAATGAACCTAAAAGAAACAATGAATAGCCACCTATAGATGAAGCTCCAAAGGAAGCAAAGAGAGCAGTTATAGGAAATATCACTCCTCCCACTTCTCCTTTTCAAAATATGCTAGTTGATGAAGAAGTTATTCATGAGGAATATTATGTCTCAAGGAACCCTAAAGAAGAAGAGGAAGATGAAGATGTGCCCACACCTAAAAGTGGGGAGTTAAATTATTTCAGGAAACAATTGGATCAAAATTTTTTTGAGGCACAAAGTAAGATTGTAGAATCAGAATTGATAAAGGAGGTTCCTTAACACTCTCTTGTGAAAGAGCATGTGAATGTGTCTGATACAGAGGATAAATATGAGGGTAAACATAATATAGATGAAAATAACAAAGACCAAGAAGACATTGAGGATAACCCCTCAAAGAATCAGCAAGAGAAAAATATTTCTTAGGAGGAGGTAGAATTTGTTGTTCCTGATTGGTTGAAAGAGAGATTGAAGCCTAATCTAATCATTGTTGAAGAAGATACTCCTAATTGTTACAAGTTTCTAACTAGTTGGGGTCAACCCCAAGAAAGAAGGAAGCCTAGAATATTTTCCAAAATGACTAAAGATGAGTCAAATAATAGAATTATTCACATTGCCACTCCTATAGGTGATAAACATAAATATGATTTGAATACATTAGACTACAAGGTAGAAACCATGAATATATGCCCAACCACTAAGGAGTAGGAAAAGGAAGATCTTCAAGAGTTAGTGTAAAAAATATTGAAGAGATTAGATAATGAGAAAAACGATAAGGAGGATTTGCAAAGGAAATTAAGGTAAATACAAAAATATGTTCAACATTTGATCAAGCCTTTGCAAACTTAGTCTACTTAGGGGACTTCATTTTCTAAAGGACTACTATCAAAGGAGATAGTTTCTGAAATTGAGAAGATGAGAAAATCCATGCAAGTTACTCAAGCATGGATTGAAAGTGTGAGTAAGAGAGGGGATGAAATTATTGAAAGGATATTTCATGCATATTAGAAGATCAAATCATTTCTTGAAGACATATCTCAATTCACAACAAATTTCCAGAAGATAGATGATACCACTGACGTTGAATTGAAGAAAATCATAGAGATTATGAAAGAAGAGTTGGTCAAGAAGAATTTTTTCACATCAAAAGATATAGGTAAGTCGATGGAATGGATGGAGGAATGGAATTTCATGAAATAAATTATGATTAAATCTCTCAAGAAGATATCCAAGATCCAAAACAAAGTAAATGACATATTTGATAGTTGCTTTGCATTTCTAAAAATAGTCACTGGGAGAAAGAAATTTGGAAAGAAAAATCTAAATGTGGAATGGTTATAGAAGTGGTGGCATGAGGTTTACTCCCCACCTAATAATGGGCCAATCATCAAAGATCAAATTGAGGATGTAGCCATTTATATCTCCAACTTGGATAAATACCAAGGATTACATGTTGAATGGGATAAGTCTTTGATTAAAAATGAGGAAGAGTTAAGAACACTTAAGTTGAGAATAAATTTCATCTCAGTCCTAGATCTAGCCGACCTTGGTGATGTGCTTTCTAAAGTTAAATAAATTTCTAGATATGGATAAGATAAGAACAAGGAGGATGACCCAACCTAGCTACCTCGAATAATGTACATACCTCATCAAGGATTGTAAGGCTACAAGTTGGATAAATCTATATTTCTATTCCAACATCTTTTAATTTAATTGTAAAATGCTTTTGGGATGACTTTATAATATTTTATTGTAAAATTAAATTAGGGTGATTAAAAAAGTGTCAAGGCTAACCTAATGTAAAACCTACTTTAATATTTCTCCTAGTTTGACATGATATGAGAAGTTATATACATTGAGACCTTCTCCTGATTTGAAAGGTTGTTAAGAGTTGCCATTTTTTTATGCTATTGAGCTTGAGATACTCAAATTGTTGAATTTTTTTGGTGAAGTAAATACAAGTGAAGGAATTGTAGTTTGGTGCTATTCTTTTTATTATTTCATCCATGCATGGTTCTTGTTTCTCTAATATGTTATCTTTTGAGTATGTTTTTTATGGTTTATATTAGAACTAGTTGTAATTCATTTCTTTTTATGATAAAGTGTTTAAGGTGTTGAGAAATCTTTGGTCCATACTTTTGGTGATTTTTTGATTGTGGATTATTGTGTAAAGTTAGCCTGGGCCTAAAGTATATCATGCTCAAGTTCAATTGTGAATGTTTGAATGTATTTTTGAGTATTTACAATCTAGAAATGTTTAATTCCTTTGGAGATTCCACTATCTTTGTGATACAATAGATTTAATCTTGGTCAAGTAAAGATTGGTTTTGGAAGATTGTTCCATCTTGAACACTTTGTTGTTTGTACAGTCGATCTTAGGTTTTAGATTAGATATCTATCTTAAACCCTTATCTTTTTCTATTTCTTTGAGATTATTGTTAGAGAAAGATTCACAAAGCATCACCACTGTTGTTACATTTGATGAATTTGAAGCTTACAACATTTTTTGTAAGGCCCCTTGTGATTACCAACATTTTTACATTTTCAGTGAGTTGTTTGTTGCATTGTCAAGACCTGACATTAGATACCTTAGGGTTGTTTCTTGAGCGTTGTTGAAAGAAAATTATATTTCAAGAGATATAGGATACTTGTATTCTTTCTGACTTGTTGCAGTGCTAAAACACCATCAACAGATACCATAAACCAAGCCCAACCACAATATTGTAGTATGGATTCCACCTCCAATGGTTGTGGTAAAACTCAATTTTGATGGGGCCTCCCGATGGAGCCCAAGTACATTTGGTGTAGGTTGTGTACTAAGGAATCATTCAAGAAAGATTATTAGTTCCCTCTCACTAAATTTGCTAAATAACTAACAAATAATTAGGTTGAGGCACAAGTAGTACTTGTGGGTTAGAAATTAGCAAATAAAGTAGGTATTAAACATATATGGATTGAGGGGGATTCTATTATCATAATAAATGAATGTAAGCAAAAATACTTAGTTAGTTGTTAAGCGCTATCCTAAATCAAAGCTTCAAAATGTTACAAGATTTTGATTCTTACCATCTTACCCATTGTTATAGAGAGGTTAATAAAGTAGAAAATATGATAGAAAATATGGCATGTGACCTAAAAAATGTGGCACTACAAATTATCCAAATAGATGTTTCTAAGTATCCTACCTTGGTATGCTTGGACAACAATGAATTTCATCCCATAAATGGGAGTTGATCTAACATTATTTATCCTTTAAGTGTGTAGGTTATGTGGTGCTAAGTTTTATTAGTAGTGTTTGTATCCAATATTCCATTACTATCCCCAACATGGTGAAAGTATCATACATTAAACATCTCGGGTTGTGTTGTTACCAGCACCATCAATTTTCTTCTATAGCTATTATTTTGCTTTTGTAGCAATTTGGTTCCACCCTCCAAAGGGGGTTTCCATTTAAGCAGTCATCCTCATGTAAATTATTGGTGTCCCAAGCCTCCTTAGGCCATATCTACCTATAATTTTCTCATAGATGTGTGTCTCCAAGTTCCAATACTTATCATTTGAGTAATCCTTCATCTTCTAGCTATGTGGGCCCTTGATCAAGAATTTTCTTCTATCCATAAGCCTTTTTGAGGTAAAGTTAAAACTTATCAATGTTGTGCAATTACCACTAAGCCAAGAGGGTTAAGTGTAAAATGCAATATGTTGAGATGCCACGTGGGGACTTCATGTGCCATTGAAAAATTAGATTGATTTTTTTGTTATATCAAGTGCTCACTCTCGCATCGATGCCATGTGCCAAACTGACATAGCTCGGTGAAGCTCAATGAAGCTTGTAAGTTTTGAAAGAAATCACGAGTGCAAGATTGGTTGGGCCCATTGCTGTGTTGTCAAACATCTGCTTCCACCCACAGGCCTTTTTGCATTTAAGTTCAAATATTCTCAAAAAGGTGTGATTCCCACCTAGCTGAAAGGATATAATTATAATGTGAATGCAATAAGGTGCCATGTGGTGGCTTTGAATGCCACAAAAAAAGGTGAGAATTTATATTTATTTTATTAAGTGTTTTCTCCTACATCAAGCCATGTTTTGTACTCATGCAACTCAGATAAGCTCCTAAATATTACAAGTAATTGATGTTGCATGATTGGTCAAGGCTTTTGGTGGGTCCACTATGAGTTAATAGAGGAGGATATTATGTGGCACTCTTGCATATACCCTAATGATCAAAGGATTTTTTATGTATAGCATGACTTTTTATATTATTTTACCACCACTAAAGTTGGTGCTAAACTCAAACAATGCTCTCATCATCTTGGCACGTAAATATGTGGCACTATTTTTCTATTTTAGGTGCCTTACCTTAGCATTGATTGCTTTGAGTTATGAGAGCTTGAAAAGTGGTAGTGATGTCATCAACCTATATGCTTCCCATTTAGAATTATAATTTGACATGTTTCCTACACTCTAGTTGATTCGGTGTGTATTTACTAAAGCTACTCAACTCAATGACACCACCAACTATCAAGATTCAGTACAACCAATTATTTGGATGTGATTCAACACATGCCTCATCACAGTGATAAATTATTTGTGTGTCTACCATGTATGACAAGGTGTCTATGTTGTAATTCTACATTGAGTTTGTACATATCAAAAGAATGGGAATAAATCTCCTTAGAGTGTCCTCAGTACTCCTACCGAGGAGTGAATTTCGAGATGATTTACTCCTATGTGAAGCATGAAAGGATGAGATAACTTGTTTATTTAAAGTGAAAAGTTCATACCCTTTCCATTCTTCTCATATTTTCCTTGAGAGCTTGTTTAAAATGGATAATACTATCTGCCTCACAAGCTTGTATCCCCAAATGACCTTTGAATGTGCCATAACAAACAATTGGTTGAAGGTGATAATGAAGAATACCACTAGTAGGGACTTCAAAGTAGTTAAGATGATCCTTGGCACAAATTTCTTAAGGGATGATGAGAGATATAGGGTAAACATGAATATCACATCATGCTTTGTGGCCTCCCTCCTAGATTTAGGAGTGAGAACTAGCTTCAAAACTATTTGAGAAGGACAATCTTGGAGGGATGGAGGAAATTTTAGGTGTAGCAAGGTGTGGGGTTGGTATCTTGAGACTGAGGGATATCTAGAGTGTGTGTGAGGAGGGTGTTGAGCTAGAATAGCTCACATTCCTTAGAAATTTTTGTGTGGTGACACTAGAGCAACATAGAATTTTGGCATTCACGGGATGTCAATTGCTAAATAAAGTGAATAATTTGGAGCCTATGACTAGCCTCTAATGGATAGTGGATTTTGATGTCACCCCTGATGTGGTGTGAGGAGTCCACTTAATCTTCTACATAAAATCTATTGTTTCTATGGTTTTTTCTCTTTTTATTCTGAGGTTTTTGTTTTGGCCTCCATGTGTAGTGTATCTGGTTTATGGGGCATTTTGATTTGGTCCCAAGTCCAACTCTATTATATAGGATTTTATGCTATATCCATGTAATTTCACAACTTCTATATTATCAATAATTTATTTTAGGCTTTATGCCTTTTATCTATAAAAAATGAATTAATTAATAAAAAAAAGTAATAAAATGTTGTAATTTAAAATTTTAAACTATTTATTTTTGGTGAATTCTTAAATATGATAAAAATATAAATAAAAGAGTATTGAATAAATATTTTATTATATTTTATTCTATAAATATTTAACTAATCGAATACATTTGAATATAATTATTAAAGAGAAGAGAATAATTTGAGCTCTTAAGGTTTTAAATAAATAATTAGTAGACGATTTGGATAATATAAATTAAATAGAATTCACATATAATATCAAGAACAACATTAAACAAAACTCTTGATAGTGTTAATTTTAAAAAAATATAATGCAAATTCCATAAATAGTTCTAGATACAAATATTCTTAAGCCAAATTTAAAGAACCACTCTATAAGAGCCTATATGTAAATCTATTGACAAATTTCTCTATAGTTCACTTCTAGGTCTTGTACTATGAGGACATACAAAGGTACATTCATGCAAAGTGGGGAGAAATAATTAATACTATAATAGGAGAAGAAATGCTACAAACGATTCAAGAAGATACAACCATTGGAATCATAAATTGCAAACCTAATTATCCCATGATTCAAGAAACTAGAGCTAAATGTGTGGTATGACTTACCCGCATTCTTTCTTAGAGATAACATTATGGTGCAATCATGAGCAGGGGAGCCTTATTAGATAAACTTATCATGCAACCAACACAAATTTACACATATTTAGAACACAATATTGAAGTATTTCTTCATTGACATGCAAATAATTCATTACAACAACATTGCTCTTGGGTATGTGCAAGATCATGATGGGCCAAAAATTGGTGATATGATGGGTATGTATAGGGTGTTGGTATGTGGTGATTGGTAATGCTATATTGTACAATTTTTAGTACTGTACACTCTTCATGTATTCTCGTCGGGCCCTGGGCAGGGGTTCAGGGCTAGTAGCCGCTGAGAAAAAAAATTTCACCTTTTTTTACGCTACATCACCGAAAAAGAAAAAGGCCGACTTTGTAAACCTTAATTTTTGGAAGCTTCTAAAATATCATTATAAGTGGTTGGGATGGGGATTTGTAGTATGGAATTATTCACGATATTGTAATATGTTTTGCACTCGATAATAAAATCATTGCATGGCTGCAGTTTTGTGGATGTAGCCCAGATTGGGTGAACCACATTAAATTCTTTGTGTTGTCTTATTTCTGCTATAATTTCCTGTGTGTTTTATTTCTCTATTTTATTGATCAAATTTGTATTTAACTTGTTAGATATCTACCTTCTAACCCTAACAAGTGGTATCAAAGAGGGTTGTGTTTGATTATCATTTGCAGGAAGGTCTCATAGTTGAGTGGGAGTCTCATGGTTAAGTGAGAGCAATGGCAGATGAGGGTAAGTTGAAGGTTGAGAAGTTCAATGGGTAGAACTATCAGTTATGGAAGATGCAGATGGAGGAATACCTCTATGAGAAGTATTTATGGCAGCCATTGGAAGGGAAAACCAAGAAAACCACAACAATGTTGGATGAGGACTGGGATATTTTGGACAAAAAGGCACTTGGCAGTATTCATTTATGCTTGGCACAATCAGTGGCATTCAATATTACAATAGCAAAGACAACTCAAGAGTTGATGGAAACCCTAGAAAATTTATATGAAAATCCTTCCGCTTCGAATAAGGTATTTCTTACGAAGTGTTTATTTAATATGAAAATGGTAGAAGGTGGGTCAGTTGCTGATCATTTAAATGAGTTTAATACGGTTACCAATCAATTAACTTCTATAAAATTAAACTTTGATGAAGAAGTTAGGGCTCTTTTGATTATGTGTTTTTTGCCTGAAAGCTAGAATAGCTTGGTAATGGTTGTTAGCAATTTTGTTTCTAGTTTGAATACATTGAATTTTGATGATGTTGTTGGTGTTATTTTGAGCGAGGGAATTCGTAGGTAAAGCTCAGGTGGAACATCCACATCAAGCAGTGTTTTGAATGCAAAAAGCAGGGGAAAAACAAAGAAGAGAGGCAACAATTCTGGAAGTCGTGGGAAGTCACAAGGAAAATCAAAGGACAAAAGGTCCCAATATAGAGATAAGGGGGATTGTTGGTACTATGGTAAGTCGGATCATTTAAAGAAAGATTGTTGGTCTCGAAAAAATAAAGGAGACAAAAAGGAAGGAAATAAAGAGGCAAATGTGGTAAGTAATAAATCTAATGAGGATGATTTTATTCTTTCCCTTGACAATATTGATGATTCTTGGGTGTTATATTCAGGGGCTTCATTTCATGCTACACCCCATAAAAATAATTTTCTTGATTATGTCCAAGGGAATTTTGGGCTGGCTTATTTGGGAGATAATGAACCCTGTCAGATTGTTGGAAAGGGAAGAATCAAGATTAAGTTGCAGAATGGGAATCATTGGCTACTACATGAGGTAAGGCACATTCCAAAGTTAAAAAGAAATTTAATTTCTTCAAGGCAACTAGATGATGAAGGTTGTGTTGTTACATTTAGTGATAAAAATTGGAAGGTTACAAAAGGCTCCTTAGTGGTAGCAAAAGGTGTGAAAGTAGGCACCTTATATCTTTGTATAGGTCATACTATTCCTTCTACTTTAGCCATTGCAGATAAAAATCAATATTTAGGAACAGTTGTTGCAGTTCAGTAGGCAAAAAAACAAATAGTTGTTGTGGATTTTGAATCAACACTATGGAATAATAGACTTGGGCATATGAGTACAAAAGGTATGAAATTACTTCATTCAAAGAATTTTTTACCAGGTCTAAAATGTGTTAATATTGATTTATGTGAAAGTTGTGTGTATGGAAAACAAAAGAGAGTTAGTTTTCTCAAAGATGGGAGACAAAAGAAAAATGAGAAATTGAAGCTTGTGCATATGGATGTATGGGGACCAGCTCAAGTATCTTCTCTTGGTGGCTCTCAGTATTATGTTACATTCATTGATGATGCAACTAGGAAGGTATGGATTTATTTCCTTAGGCATAAATCTGATGTATTTGAAACTTTTAAAAAATGGAGAAACTTGGTTGAGAATGAGACAGGTAAAAGGCTGAAATGTCTCAGATCTGATAATGGTGGTGAGTATTTTAGAAAAGAGTTTGAATATTATTGTTCCTCTAATGGAATTCATAGGTAGAAAATGGTTACAAGGACTCCACGGGAAAATGGAGTGGATGAGCGCATGAATAGAACAATAATGGAGTGTGCACGAACTATGAGATTGCATGTTGGGTTGCCTTTAAACATGTGGGAAGAGGCTATAAACACTATTGTTTATCTAATTAATAGAGTTCCATCTAATCCTTTGGGTTGTGGTATTCTAGAGGAAGCATGGATGGGTAAGAAGGTGAGTTATTATTTTCTCAAAACCTTCAGTTGTGAAGCATTTGCACATGTAGATTCTGAAAATAGAACCAAGCTTGATGCAAAATCAAAGAAATGTATATTTGTTGGATATGGCATTGATGAATTTGGTTATAGGCTTTGGGATTTTGAAAATAAGAAAATTGTGAGAAGGAGAGATGTCGTATTCAATGAGAAAGTGTTGTACAAAAAGCTATTGCAGCAACATGAGAAGAAAGAAAAGGATTATGCAGTGTTGGATGATATTACAAACAACAATGTTCTAGTGGTTACTCATGCTATGCAACAACAACAACAACAACAAGAAATACCACAAACTATAGTGAATGTTAGGCGATCTTCAAGGATAAGTAGACCTCCAGAAATATTTTCTCCCTCTTTGTATTCTATTTTATTAACTGATGTTGGTGAACCAAAGTGTTATCATGAAGCTATGCAAGTGGATACCAAGGTTCAGTGGGAGCATGCAATGGAAGAAGAAATGGACTCCTTGTTGAAAAATCAGACTTGGGAATTATGCAAGTTGCTTGCAGGTAAAAAGGCTTTACCGAAAAAATGGGTTTATAGGTTGAAAGAGGAGGATGGAGGTAAGCAAAGATTTAAAGCTAGATTGGTTGTAATGGGATTTGCATAGAAAAAGGGTATTTATTTTGATGAAATATTTTCTCCAGTTGTTAAAATGACTTATATTCGTACTATTTTAAGTATTGTGGCTACTGAAGATTTTCATTTAGAATAACTTGATGTTAAAACAACCTTTCTCCATGGTGATTTGGAAGAGGAAATATATATGGAAAAACCACAAGGATTTGAGGTCAAAGGTAAGGAGAAAATAGTGTGCAGATTGAAGAAAAGTTTATATGGCTTGAAGCAAGCACCTCGGCAATGGTATATTAAATTTGATAGTTTTATTGTTGAGAAAGGCTACAACAGGTGTAATTCATACCATTGTGTTTACTTTAAGAGGTTAGCTGAAGATAGCTACATTATTTTATGTTTATATGTTGATGATATGCTTGTAGCGGGGTCTAACATGGATCACATAAAGGAGTTAAAACAACAGTTAGAAAATTCATTTGCTATGAAGGATTTGGGAGTAGAAAAACAAATCCTTGGCATGAAGATTACAAGAGATAGGAAAAATAGAAAATTATTTCTATCTCAAGCTGATTATGTTGAAAAGGTGTTGCAGAGATTTCATATGGAGAATGCAAAAGCTATCAGCACACCTCTATCTAGTCATGTAAAATTGACTTACGATATGTGTCCAAAGACACAAGAGGAGGAAGACAAAATGTCCAAGGTACCATATGCTTCAGCTGTAGGTAGTTTAATGTATGCCATGGTATGCATGAGACCGGATATTGCACATGTCGTAGGAGTTGTTACAAGGTATTTGAGTCATCCCATATTTGAGCATTGGAATGCGGTAAAATAGACTCTCAGGTACTTGAGAGGAACATCCAATATATGTTTATGTTTTCAGGGCTCTAATATAGATTTAAAAGGCTATGTTGACTCAGATTTTGTAGGGGATATAGATACCAAGCAGCGTACCACAGGTTATGTATTTATAGTTGGTGGGACAACAATGAGTTGGATTTATCAGTTGCAAAAGGTGGTTGCTTGATCCACCATAGAGGTAGAGTATGTGGCTGCAATAGAGGCAACAAAGGAGATGATATGGCTACAAGTCTTCATCGAAGAGTTGGGAAAAAAATAGGCTGAAAATCACTTGTTTACAGAGAGCCAGAGTGTTATACATCTTGCAAATAATTCTACCTTGCACTCTAAAACCAAACACATACAACTGAGATATCATTTCATTCAATCAGTATTGGAGGATGGACAAGTAAAGTTGGAAAAGATACATACAGATGACAATCTAGAGGATATACTTACAACGGTAGTGACAAGGGAGAAGCTGAACAACTCTTCAGCTTTGGTTGGTCTTCATGGTTAAAAGTATAATAGAGTAGCAAGGTCCAAGGTGCTTATTTCCAGTGGGAGCTATAAGTGGAGCGGTGTTGTCTAGGATTAGTCTCCAAGTGGGAGATTGTGTTGGTGTGGAGCCTGATCAGTCTCCAAGTGGGAGATTGTTGGTATGCGGTGGCTGATCATGCTATACTGTACACTTTTTTGTACTATACACTCTTCATGTATCCTCGCTGGGATCCGGGGCCAGGCCTAAGTGAGGGGGCGGCAGCCCCTAAGAAATTTTTTTTCACCTTTTTTGTCGCTTCGTCACCAAAAAAGAAAAAGGTTGACTTTGTAAACCCTAATTTCTAGAAGCTTGTAAAAGCTTGTTATAAGCGGTTGGGATGGAGAGTTGTAGTATGACATTATTCATGATATTGTAATATGTTTTGCACTGGATAATAAAATCATTGGATGGCTACGGTTTTGTGGATGTAGCCAAGATTGGGTGAACCACATTAACTTCTCTACGTTGTCTTGTTTTTTCTATAATTTCCTATGTGTTTTATTTCTCTATTTTATTGATCAAATCTCATTTAACTTGTTAGATATCTACCTTCTAACCCTAACATAGGGTATGTGGTTGATGAATTTTTTTTACACAAAATTGATGAAATGAAAAGGATTTTTAAAGGAGATTCTCAAATTTCCACCAATATAAATTATGCTTTACTTTGAATTTAATAAATAATTATTATTCATTTTCTATTTGAATTATGACTAAAGTCCTGACTGATAGGCTGATTGAAAAACATCTATAGCTTTCAAACGATATCATAGGTTTTGAATCTGAAACATGCCTCACATTCTATGCTTCATATAATATAGGATTAAAAGAAAAAAAAATGAATTTCATGATGTTTTGGCCAAGTTAAGGTGGTCAGACATACGAGTTTTTATATTTTTTAAAAGTTGTAATAAAAAATTCATAATTAATTATTTACTTAGAAAAAATATGCATCACATTGGTACATGAGTCCTCTACTTATATCTAAAATCTTATAAAAAAATATTATCATTTTATTGTCGTTAGGGTGGTTAGACATACACCTACTTCTTATTTTTTCCCTGAAGTTTAAGTACTACTACATTGAAATTTCAAATTTTCACCATATAGATTTTTTTTTTTTTAAATAAACTTAGTAGTTTATAAACTAAATTCATTTTTCTATAGATTATGTTCTTACATATTTTTGAAATAATATAGATAACTTATTCAATTTTTTACGTCAAGTTGCCTAACTTTGGTTTTTTTGAATTTTTCGCCACTTAAGGGCCTATTTTTTCCATGATGACCCTGCACATACCCTCTTATATACATACATAGTATCCTTCATACATGCTTTGACTTCAAATCCTTACAACATTCATGCATTGAACCAAAAGGATTTCCTAACCCTTATGTTGAAGCTATCCTTAAGATATTAGAGTTCTCCAAACATTAACTCACATAGAAGAATTCATGCATACAAAGTTCCTCCAAAGGAGATTAACCTATGCCCTCCAAAAGGAACAAAATCCCTAATTTATAGAGAAACTTGTAGAAGGTGGCAACCATCCCACAACCTAACATGATGATACATGTGGCAATCACTTATTGGCTCTAGAGATATGCATGCAAAGTCATTATTACCATCACTTTATAATTTTTTGGTACCATTTGAAAAAATGGAGAGAAAAAAAGGGGTAAACATATGTTATGGGGACTGTAGCCGGTCTTGGATATGTCCAAATAATGAAGAGAATATTTCCTTAATAGTTTATGCATAGAAAATATCCATTCTTAAGGAAAAATTACAAAATTCTAAGGGGTAATGGGATGGACTCGACATTGAAACAAAGTTTTGTAATTGGAAATCTTGTGAGAAATTAGGAAACAAGAGGAATTGCGAGAATTTGAGGGTCATCAAGATTGTATTGGTCTTACTAATAAATTCTACCATTGACAGGTATATGGGGAAATTCAGCTTGATGAGAAATTATGGTAAAATGTATGTCATTATGATTTGGCAGAGATGCTAGAGGGACTTGAATATATCAATCATCACATGTAATTTCCATATATCCAATAGTGGTAGGAAATACTACAAGTGATGAGGTAACTCGGTGCCCAATTAAATTTTAAAGTTTTTATGACTTAGTGGATATTTGAAGATGTTCTTTATGGCCCAAAAAATTCACAAATCTAAAATCTCATCAACGTTTTGCAAATCCTAAATGTAGTAGTGGCTACTAGGGATTTTAACCTTGAAGGAAATTAGCAATGATCTTGGGACATCAAGGACATACAAAAAGTCTCATAAATCCAAATAGTAGTGAGAACTCCACAACTTCATAACTTGCTCCATTTTGATCAAAACTTCACCAAAATTGAAATGTGGATACCCTTTTGGCTCTTATTCAAGATGATTCATTAGTTGGAATTTAATAGATGAAAATTATTTTAAATTTGATCATGAACTCATGCAAAAAAAATAATAAGGGAGTAACAAACATAACACAAAAATATTTTCTAGTTGACAAAATATTTCTTGTGGATCCAGATACTCTTGCATCAAGCACACTAAGTAATATGTTTTTGAGCATACCTCACAAATGGATTTGAGTAGTATAACTACCCTTACAAGTTATAAACAACCTACAACACACTCCAATATTGTGATAGGTACCCTTTATTTTTTATCTTCCTCTTCCAATATTTTACTAGGACTAGTATTGTCCTCCTCCACCTAGCCTATTATGTGTTCCTCTTTCCTTTCTTGGACCTATATCCATCATAGCCTGAAATCCTCCTCCAAATGCTCCTCCACTCAATACTCCTCATATTTGCATCTTTCTTGATTCATCTTCTCCCTCTAGTTGGATTTAACTCATCATGCTCCAACCTTACCCACAATAAAGCTTCTTCCCTCCATATTCCATCTACCTCATACTCTAGAACATATAAATTTGAATACAAATATGAACTAACAAGATCATGTATATAAAATGTTTCCATATTGTCCCTTGCATTCACTTCTCCTTCTTCTTCACACTTTTCTACATCCTTGTCATATTCTATTCTTACCATCTCATCTACATACAATTGGCATCCATATCAATAAAATTAAAAGGATTAACTATTACCTCATCTTCTATTATTTCCTTCTTTTCTACTGCAACATGTTTCATACCTTCATTTTTTGCAACATCTCATCTACTCTCATCCTTTATTGCAACCTCTCCATCCTTAATCTCAACCACACTCTCATCTTCCTCATATCCTATCCATCTTGTGCTTTTCTTATTATTTTTCTCTAACATCTTCATTTTAGTTTTTGTTGCACTTCTCCACTCCTCATTCCCAAATATATTCATCCCTTTTGTAGGTAACTCAACATGAACATCATCTTTATAATTTTTTTAAAAATACTATATTACCTCCATAAACTTTTTCTTCTCTTCTGTTGTTTTTTTTGCAACTCTCTCTTTTGTACATACAATCTTCTTGTCCTCTACTTTTATGCCTTCAAAGAGATATATTTTATCTATAGGTTCTCATTCGTTTCATCATTTTCTTTTGTATCCTTTGGCATGGGGATATTTATTTTTATAGTTCCCTCTATATGACACTTTTCCACCTTTACATTCAAAACAATGTTAACAAAATCATGGGTTTTATATTCTCCCATATGCATCTCCTCTATCACTTATTTAGGTGCATCCAACAATTATCTTTCCAAAAATATGTTTATTGTTTTCATCTCCTCTTTAAAGAAGATATTTTTATCCTCTTCATTAACATCCTCAGCAAATTTAGGAACCTCAAATTCCATCTCGGGTAAGTGCAAAAAGGGGGCTTAAGTGGCCACTTTTTTTCTAAAATCAAGAAATACTAACCTTGGATGTGAAATTGAGGATAGTTACAGTTAAAATAATGAGATGCAACATAAGTAAAGATTGTAGTGCTTTGAGTCTACTTTCTAAACTACTAATTTATTTTGAAAATTTCTGAGATTAAGGGGTTCAAAAGAGGGACCCACATAAATTGTTGTTGTTTTTGTCATAAAAACATAACATAGCAACATTTGTGGGAATGTAGCACGATGAAATTACCTAATAGTATGTAGTTGATGCATTATTTTTTTGCTAATTTTTTAATGGATATTTGATTTTTTACTAATTCAAAGTGGACACTTCCTAAAAAATAGAATCTTGGCCATGCTACCCCTACAATTTTTGGAAACTAATTGATTTTTTTTTAATATTTGTAGAATTAAGTCTGGTTTTTAAAAATGTAATTTATTTGAAATTTTGATGAATGGTTAATTTTTAACGAAAAAAATACTAAAAATTACTTTTTTCCAAAAAGAGACACTCAAAAAAAAAAATTATAGATCAAAGGCTTAACATTGTCAAAAAGTGAAAAAAATTACATCATTGGATAGTTGAGAGAGCCTAACATTACCCAAGTGCTCAATTTGTTCAATATTGAAACATGTGCAATCTTGATGGTGAGCACAAACCCGATTATGTGAAATATTGTAGAATTTGCAAAAACATGTCTCTAGTCATTGGGAAGGCCCTCCAATCCTTTGGGCTGGTATTCCAATGAAAATACCAAGCCCAAGGCTTGGGGATTCCCAAAGCAAGATATAACGTGAGCATGTTATAACATGCTCGCATTATATCTTAGTTTTGACATGGTTTTTGTGTTTGTGTGGGACATGTCTAGTAAGATATAACATGAGCATGTTATAATGCACTCGTGTTATGTCTTGATTTATATTAAATTCTACTCTATTGAATGCATGTTTATATATTTATATGTTTGTATGTACATGTATGCTTGTATGTCATGTATGTATTTTTTTATTCATGCTTGTATGTATGGTTGTATGGTTGTATGTATGTATGTATGTATGTATGTATGTATGTATGTAATATTTTATGTGCATATATACATGTATGCTTGTATGTATGTAGGATTTTATGTGCATATGTATTATGCTTGTATGCATATACGTATTTAAAGGGAGGGTGAATTTTAAGAGAGAGAGAGAGAGAGAGAGAGACAATTTTCTAGGTAGGGTGGGAGGAAGAGAGGGAGGGAGAGACATGAGAGAGAGAGAGAGGTAGAGAGGTAGTGAGAGAATCTTGAGAGAGGGATAGGTGGTGGAAGGGAGAGACTAAGAGAGAGGGAGTGAGAGGAACTTAGCTAGGTAGGATGGGAGGGATAGAGGGAGAGAGAGAGGGGGTGGGAGAGAGAGAACTGAAGAGAAGGGGAGGGGAGAGGTAGGGTGGGGGGAGAGAGAGGAGAGTGTGGGGGGTGAGAGGGAGAGACTTGAGAGATAGGTAGTGAGAGGGAGTGTGAGAGAGGGAGTGGGAGAGAGAGGGAGAGTGAGAGTGAGAGACCTAAGAGAGGGAGAGGGTGTGGGAGGGAGTTACTTGAGAGAGAGGGAGAGACATAAGGAGGTGGAATGAGAAGGACTTATCTAGGTAGAGAGGGAGGGATAGATAGAGAGAGTTACCTAGGTAGGGTGCCAGAGGGAGAGACCCGAGAGAGAGAGGGTGTGGGAGGGAGAGACCTAAGAGATAGGGAGAGAAAGGGAGTGGGAGAGAGGGAGTGATGGAGAGGTATTGGGAGGGAGATAGATAGAGATAGATAGAGGGAGTGAGAGAGAGTGGTAGGGATTGATTGAGCGAAAGGTATGTAGAAAGAGGGAGAGGGCAGAGAGAGACAATTAGAGAGGGTAGAAGAGAGGGAGGGATAGAGGGGTGAGATGCATAGATAGAGACAAAGGGATAGGGGTTGAGGGATTAGGGTGGAGTACCTATAGGGTTGATGATTTATGGTATTGGGTTTAGGGTATAGGGTTGAGGGATTAGGGTTTAGGATAAAGGGTATTGGGTTGAAGTTAGAGGGTACAAGGTTTAATGGTTTAGGGTTAAAGTGTTTACTGTTGAGGGTAGAGGATTTATGATATAGGTTTGAGGGTCCAATGTATAGGGTAGAGGGTATAGGGGTTAAAGGTTTAGGGTTTAAGGGTTGAGGTTTGAAGGACTAAGGGTTGAGGGTTGATAATTGAGGGTTGAGAGTTTAATGTATAGGGTAGAGGGTAGAGGGTTAAAATGAATAAGGTTTAAGGGTTAAGGGTTGAGGGTTTAAGGTTAAGGGTAGAGGGATGAGGGAATAGGGTTGAGGGATTAGGGTTGAGGGTGCAATGTATAGGGTAGAGGGTATAAGGGTTGACGGATTATAGTTTAAGGGTTGAGGGTTGAGGGTTGAGGGATTAAGGGTTGAGGGATTAGGGTAGAGAGTTTACTTGGGTTTAAGGGTTTAAGGGTTGAGGGATTAGGTAGAGGGTAGAGGGTAGAGGGTTTAAGGGTTTAGGGTTTAAGGGTTATAGGTTGAGGGTTTAGGTTTTAGGTTTGAGTGTTTAGGGGTTTAAGGGTTGAGGGTATAGGGTTAAGGGATACGGGTAGAAAGGGAGGGATGTATGGAGGGAGAGATGGAGGATAAGTGAGATAGAGAGGAAAGAATAGGAGGGATGGAAAAATATATATGAGCATTTAGGATCCAATGTATAGGGTAGAGGGTTGAGAATTGAGGGTGTAGGGTTGAGGACCTATAGGGTTGATGGTTTAGGGTATTGGGTTGAGAGTATAGGGTTGAGGGATTAGGGTTTAGGGTACATATGGTTGAAGGATTAGGGTTGATGGTCCAATGTGTAGGGTAGAGGGTATAGGGGTTGAGGGTTTATGGTATAAGGGTTGAGGGTTGAGGGCTTAAGGGTTGAGGGTTGAGAATTTAGGGTTAAGTGTTTAATGTATAGGGTAGAGGGTAGAGGGTAGTAAGTTTAAGGGTTGAGGGTTGAGGGTTTAAGGTTGAGGGTAGAGAATTAAGGGTATAGGGTTGAGGGATTAGGGTTTAAGGGTTGAGGGTTGAGGTTAGAGGCATAAAAGGTTGAGGGTTGAGGGATTAGGGTAGAGAATTTACTTGGGTTTAAGGGTTGAAGGGTTCAAGGATTAGGGATGAGGGTAGAGGGTATTGGGTTGAGGGTAGAGTGTAGAGGGTTCAAGGGTTTATGGTTTAAGGGTTGAGAGTTGATGGTTTAGGGTTTAGGGTTGAGTTTTGAGTGTTTAATTGTTTAAGGTTTGATGGTATACATTTGAGCGATTAGGGTAGAGAGGGAGGGATGTATGGAGGGAGAGATGGATGGATAAGTGTGATAGAGAGAAGGAGAGAAGAAGAGAGAGAGATAGAGATATATGAGGGTTGTTGATCCAATGTATAAGGTAGAGGGTTGAGAATTAAGGGTATAGGGTTGAGGGTATAGGGTTGAGGGATTAGGGTTGAGGGTTGAGGGTAGAGGGTAGGAGGTTTAAGGGTTTAGGGTTTAAGGGCTTAGATTTGATGGTTAAAGGTTGAGGGTAGAGGGTTTAGGGTATAGGTTTTTGGTTATATGGTTGAATTATTAGGGTTAAGGGTCCAATGTATAGGGTAGAGGGTACAAGGCTAGATGGTTTACGGTATAAGGGTTGAGGGTTTAGGGATCAAGGGTTGAGGGTTGAGAATTGAGGGTTGAGGGTTCAATGTATAGGGTAGAGGGTAGAGGGTTTAAGAGTTTAGGTTTTAAGGGTTGAGGGTTGAGAGTTTAAGGTTGAGGGTAGAGGGTTGAGGTTATAGTGTTGAGGGATTAGGGTTGAGGGTCCATTACATAGGGTAAACGACATAGAGGTTGAGGGTAGAGGGTAGAGGATTGAGGGTTGAGGGTTTAAGGGTTGAGGGATTAAGGGTTGAGGGTTTAGGGATTAGGGTAGAGATTTTAGTTGGGTTAAAGGGTTTAATTATTGATGGATTAGGGTTTAGGGATTAGGGATAAGTGTAGAGGGTGTTGGGTTGAGGGTAGAGGGTAGAGGGTTTAGGGTTTATTATTGAGGGATTAGGGTTGAGGGTCCAATCTATATGGTAGAGGGTATAGGGGTTGAGGGTTTAGGGTTTAAGGATTGAGGGTTGAGGGATTAAGGGTTGAGGGTTGAGATTTGAGGGTTGAGGGTTTAATGTATAGGTTAGAGGGTAGAGGGTAGATAGTAGAGGGTAGAGAGTAGAGGGTAGAGGGTTTAAGGGTTTAGGGTTGAGAGTTTAAGGTTGAGGGTACAAGATTTGGGGTATAGGTTTGAGGGATTAGGGTTGAGGGTCCAACATATAGGGTAGAGGGTATGGGGGTTGATAGATTAGGGTATAAGGGTAGAGGGTTTAATGGTTTATGGTTTAAGGGTTAAGGGTCCAATGTATAGGATATAGGGTATAGGGGTTGAGGGATTAGGACTTAGGGGTTTAGGGTTGAGGGTATTGGGTTGAGGGATTAGGGTAGAGGGTAGAGGGTAGAGGGTATTGGGTTGAGGGTTGAGGGTAGAGGGTAGAATGTTTAAGGGTTTAGGGTTTAAGGTTTTAGGGTTGAGGGTTTAAGGTTGAGGGTGGAGGGTTTAGGGTATAGGTTTGAGGGATTAGGGTTGAGGTTCTAATGTTTAGAGTAGAGGGTATAGGGTAGAGGGTATTGGGTTGAGGGTGTAGGTTTTAAGGATTGAGGGTTGAGATTTTAAGGTAGAGGGTAGAGGGTTCAGGGTTGAGGGATTAGGGTTGAGGGTAGAGGGTATTGCGTAGAGGGTAGAGGGTTTATTGGGTAGAGGGTAGAGGGCTTAGGGTTTAAGGTTTTAGGCTTTAGGGTTTAAGGGTTAAGGGTTAAGGGTAGAGGGGAGAGAGATAGAGGGAGTGCGAGAGAGAGATACCTAAGAGAGGGAGAGGGGGTGAGAGGAAGATAATTGAGAGATAGATAGAGAGAGGGAGGGAGTGAGTGGGAGAGAAATGTAGAGGGTAGAGGGTTTAATATTTTTTGGTTTAATGGTTAAGGGTTGATGGGAGAGAGAGATACCCCACTATCTTTCCAATTTGGTGAAATTCTCAACCTAACTTGGCCTATTTGAAAAAATGGGTCCAAGAAATGGGGTCTCTCGGTGATGGCTCACTAGCTTGCTAATTCGATGAAATTGGGAACCTAACTTGGCATGTTTGAAAAAATGGGTCTAATAAATGGGCTCTCTTGGTGATTTGAATCACTAGTAAACCGCATTTCTTGGACCCATTTTTTCAAACAGGCCACTACATTACCAATTTCACCAAATTGGCAAGCTAGTGGACCCACAAGCTTGCCAATTCGATGAAATTGACAACCTAACTTGGACTATTTGAAAAATGGGTCCAAGAAATGGGGTCTCTTGGTGATGTAGTTGGTGATTTACATCACCAATAGACCCCATTTCTTGGACCCATGTTTTCAAACAAGCCACTACATTTCCAATTTCACCAAATTGGCAAACTAGTGGGCCCACTAGCATGCCAATTCGGTGAAATTAGCAACCTAACTTTGCATATTTGAAAAAATGGGTCCAAGAAATGGGTTCTCATGGTGAAATCACCATGAGACCCCATTTCTTGGACCCATTTTTTCAAATATTCCACTATATTGCCAATTTCACCGAATTGGCAAGCTAGTGTGCTCACTACCTTGCCAATTTGATGAAATTGGCAACCTAAATTGGCTTGTTTGAAAAAATGGGTCTAAAAAATAGGGTCTCTAAAATTCAAAATAAAAAGGAAGGCAAAGTAGAAGTGTGAAAAATTTGAGAGAAATGCTGAATTTATAGAAAACCATGAGGAAGTTGCGTACATAGTTGCCTAGATCTAAATCTTGAAAATCGTAAGCGAAGTGGCAACCAGATGAGTTTCTCCAAAGCAAAATGTTAAATCAAATTAGTTTTTATGAAAAATTGGTGACAATTTTCTTTAAGTTTGTCCAGTATGAATATTACAAATCAAGCAAGTTAGAGATTTCAAAATTAATGGTGGTCATTTCATTGTGCTTTTATTAAGCCATATTAATCATGAAGGTACTTATCTGTGCAAAGAAGAAAGGGAAATGAAGCCAATAAGGAAACACATGTCATCACCTAGGAATTTTGAAATAAAAAATACACGTACATTGAGGCGTGTGAATTTAATGCAGAATAGTGTGATTGTGTTTAAACATCATCACAACATTTTTGATCTATTAATGTGGTGTAGCACCGTCACATCGAAAGTGTTAGCTGAGTATTTAGTAGTTCCCATCAAATTTAATTGGAAGAGTGGCAACTAATGGTTATAAATTTAGATTTAAATTTGGTGACTAAGTTGTTTCCTTCTAAATTTTAATTTATACATATTTTTTGACATATGGCAAGTTGTAGTTAGATAGTATTTGGCATAAAAGTGGTAAAGTTTAGCCGAAAATACACACCAATAGGAAATTATTTAATGAGTTTTTTGGGAAGTAGTGAAATGATGAAAGGATTTGCATTGAATGAAAAATCAAAAGGAAACCTTCGCTGCCATTGTAATTCCCAACCTAATAGCGGGATTCATTACTTGCAAGTTGAAATGAGCTATCAATGAAATATCTAGAAAAAAATATCAACTCTTTAGGCTATCCAAATATCTCTATCAGAGTTATAGAGGCATGGCTAGCAGTAGAGCTATGTTTGGGGGAATTACAGAGATAACCTTGTCAGGGCTATGGATGCTTGACTAGAAACAAGGTTCTATCCCTGGTTGGCTTTGGAGGATTACCAAATTATGTAGTTCAATGTCAATGAACTAATTTTTTTCACTAAGTTCTGGAAACTAGAATGAATCAGAGCACACATGGATATTTTAATGTCAAAATCTAGGTAAAGGTAAAGTGGAATTATTTAAAAATATGTATAAATTATAATTTATGATTCGTGATTTAATCCCAAGTTTTGGTTTAAATTTGGCTTTATTGGTTACAAGTTGTTGTGTGGTCTCACAAAACATCCCAAGACTTAAAGGCTTGGGGATCCCAAGTGAAAACTACTGCTTATGGTAGGTGATGGCTAGTTGGAAAGAGAACCATGAGTGAAAAGAAAAGAGAAATATTTTGAAAGAGTACTACGTAATTCAAGTGTTTCGGGTACTAAGTAACGAGAACCAGGAATTTTAGAGATGCAAAAGGCAATGCAAGTGTTAAGAAAAGTATTCTAGTCTAAGAGTCGAGGTGCGATAAAGATGGAAGTTCCAATAAAACCAAAGTCCAAGAAAATCATGGATAAAGTTGAATACCAGGTACTGGATACTGGATAACAATGCAAAGAAAAGTTTTAAATTTTAAGGTTATCTAAAGGGTCTGATGGTTTGGTGATCCAATATAAAAGGATGGTTATGCAAGAATTAGTGTTTTCTTGACTGTGTGTTATTTATGATGGACTTGCATGATAATTAATGAATAATGGTTTTATTTACATGAGATTTATTTTTATAAATGTTTTTTTTAAGGAATTTAATAGTTGGAATTTGTGATTGTAGGAGAAGCAAATTGCAATGCAGAGTTTGGGTATGGATTGTCAAGAAAACTAAAGTTGTAGGTAGATTCGATGGTGTTATTAGGTTCAACAATATGATTTGGTACCTCATGCAAGAATAAAGTGCATTGTAAAGGGATACTAGATATTGGGATACTGGGACTTTGGATTTTAAGCATGAGGCAAAAGAATATGTAAATTTTGGGGATAACTTATTCCTGGGAATGTTCAAACCAAATTTGAACTTTAATGTAGGAATTGAAGTTTCACCTGATCATTCTAAATATATGGGAATTTTCCACTTTTTTTTGTGCAGATTTTTTTGGTTCCAAGAAGGAACCCTAATAATAAATGATGAAAAACCCAAAGGACTTCAACATGAAAATGGAGGTTGACCTTCATTGACTTCGTTTGCAATTCTCTTACCAATCACCACATTCTATGTGCCTTGATGTGATTCATCCCTTGGATTTCCTCTCATGTATTTGTCTTATCCTACCTATGTCTTATTTATATAAAAGGCTAGGGGATGATTTCTGTAAGTTAAGTTCAAAATTTATGGATGTCGAAAGTGCCAAAACTTCTCTAAGTTTTGTTTTTTTTCCTATTTTCTGAATTGTTCCGAACTAAAATCTTGTATGCACATAGAATTTAATCAATATGAAATCCAATTTGATAGCTACCTATCTCATGAATCTTTGTAGTTGGTTTAGTTAATTCAACCAAACAAGACTGTATGTTGCATCGTTTAAGGGTGCATATAGAACCTATTTGGTGTCCAAACTAAAAACCCCTTCTTTAAAAGCTTGTACTATTTTATGCCTAATCATGAAGAAATATGGTGAAGCATAAAGTGGTTTTATTTGATTTTATTATATCTTGGGGCATGAATAGAGAATAACTAGGAGAAATTTTAATTTTCAGTATTATTATGCTTTATTTTAGATTAGATGTTTAAATTTCTGAAAAAAATTCCAAAAAAATAGATGAATGAATGGAAATTAATTGAAAATATTTTGTTTTATATGAATTTGTTGAATTCTTAAAGCTAAATCTACTTAAGTGATAGCAAAATTGTTTGATTCTCATGAAATTATGTTGCAAATATTTTGATTTCATGAGATTATTTTATGATCAAACTGGAAATATTATGCTTAATGTTTATGATTCTTAATGAAACTAGAAATAATAACAAAATCAGAGAAAACCGTAGACCCCTTGAGATTAACAACATTATCACATCATACCTTGAAGTGAACCTAGTATGGTTAAGGCCTGACTACCAGAGACTTCTAATTGAGCTAAGTCAACCTTTTCCAATTATAAAGACACAACCTAAGGTTTCTCTAGTTAATTCTTTCAAGAAGATAAGTTGTTTATCTACATTGTTGTTGTGATTAACATCGTCATCAACAATAACTTTTTAATTTATTATGCCTCTTCTATCCTTCTACAGTTTTCAACAATCCTTATCACAAACACCTTTAATTACTCATGAAGTCACAAACCTCTCTTTGTAGTTACAAGTACTTTTTCCTTAGCTACAAAAAACTCACACACACCCTATCCTCTAACCAAGAAAGACTCTAGAAGACACACCTATAAACACTTCCCCTACCCACCTTCTCTTAATGGAGTAAATCTATGTACTCTCACCATTGTTATATTTGTTGGAGGATGACAAACAATCTAACCTTCTCTATAGTTACATGTTCCTCTCACACCTACAAGGACTCCCTCATTTTCACACCTACACTCTACCCAATAAAGATTATAGCAGATATACCTCTTAACAATTCCTCTACCCACTCTCTCTTAGTGGAGAAATTTTGTGCACCTTATACATAGCTTTGTCTCTATTTGATGATAGTAAACACAATTTTTTTCATATTCTACAACTTTTACTAGGTTCTTAAACTCTTGTATCCTTCCCCTTTGTATTAATCTTGACTCAACAACATAACTCCACAATATCCTTAACACTCTTCCCCATAAAAAACTTTCTCTAATACCAATTAGTGTGGTCATGACTAGGGAACCTTATCAAGTAACCTAATCACATAGCCAACATAAATATACAAATTTTTAGAACATAATATTGAAGTATTTATTTATTGACATGCAACAAATTCATTACAATAGGAGCATTCTCACATGCATCCATATTTTCCTATATACATGATTTAACTTTAAAGACATAGCATTCATGCATTGAGCTAAAAAAAATTTATAACCCTCATGTTGAAGCAATATTTAAGCTATTACAACTCTCCAAACCTTAACTCATGCAGAACAAGTCATGCAAATGAAGTACCTCCAAAAGTGATACAATACCCAGTTTATAGAGAAACTTGTAGAAAGTGGCAACCACACCACAATATCACATGATGAGACATTTGGCAGTCACTTATTGTCTCTATAGATACACATGTAAGGTCATTATAATTGTCACCTTGATATTTTCTACCACTATTTAAAAAAATTGTAGGAGAAAAGGGTAACCAAATGTTGTGGGGATTTTAGATGGTCTAGGATATGTCCAAATAATAAAGATAATATCACCTTAAGAGTTTTTGTGCATAAAATATGACTAAAGTAACATTATAAAATTCCAATGGGTAATGGGATGGATCCAACATCTAAAAAATAGTTCTACAATTGGCAATATTGTGGGAAACTATGCAACAAGAGGAATCCCAAGAATTGGAGTATCAACAAGATATGTCTATTCTTACTAGGATATTTTTCTCAATGGGACATTATGGGAAAATGCAGGTCATTAGGATTTGATGGAGGATGCAAGGGGTACCTAGATATCCTTTTCATCACATGGAAGTTTTGCAGATTTGATAGTGGTAAGAAATCCAACAAGCAATGAGGTAACTTGACACCTAATAGAAGTTTGAAGTTTTTAAGACTTAGTGAAGATTCAAAGGTGTTCAAGATGGCCTAGAAGTTTCACATATTCAAAATATTGTCAATTTTTTACAAATCCATAATGTAGTAGTGATTGGTGGGGTTTTAAAGCTTGAAGGAACTTAGTGGAGATATTGGGGCATCTGAGACATTCCAAAAGTCTCATAGATCCAAATAATAGTGAAAACTACACAACTTCATAACTTGCTCCATTTTGATCAAGACTTCACAAAACTTGAAATGTGGATATCATTTTGGCTCTTCTTCAAGATGAATTCATTAGTTTGCCTTGAACACATTGAAATTATTTAGAATTTTAATCATCAACTCCTACAAGGAAGAAACAAACATAGCATTATAGTGTAAAAAATTGTCACCCTTGACAATTTCACACTATGTTTTGCTCCCCCTAAATTATCAAGCCTAATTGGCTCCCCAATTTCCTAATTCATGAATTCTATAGCCCATTTGTATCACTTTTCAAGAAATTTCAAGCATTGAACAAATGCATCTAATTAATATTTTTTCCTCGACACTTAATGTCCTAGAAAATAGAGCCAAGACCCATTCACCCTAGGGCATAGGGCCCCCCTATTTTTTTGGGAACCAATTTTTGATATGTTGGTATTGGAATTTTAACATTTGAAATTCAGCCTATAGATGTTGGCTATCGAGATCTAATTTTTAGGAAATTGAATAAAAGTCTATAAATACCTAGTTATTGCATCATTTAAAATCTATCTAGCAAGAGAAGAATTTATGAGCAAGAATTGTTTTCAAGAGCAAGTCAAGAGAAAATTTTCAAAGCATTATTGTAGAAATTCAATATCCAAGCTTCATTTCAAATCCTATGTGAGTTTATGCATATTTATATTATCATTTTTGTGAAGGCTAACCCTTATTGTAGGTCTCCAAGAAATTCAAGTGATCAAGCCCCTAAATGACACAACATCTCTTCTCTTTGTGAATATGCAGATTTTAGGTTTCAAGATGATTGAAGGTGTTGGTGTTTTTTCCCACATAGGATTTGAAATTATCTAAGAGGTAGCCAACCTCTATATTAAAGAACCACAAAGCCTAGTGGCCAACTGACAAGATTCAGTCAAAGATTGATATCTCCTACACTTTTGGCTCTGTGAAACCAAGGTGGGTAAACCTAAGTGTGTTCATAAAAATGTTCTATGACTGGTAAGAACACTTCTCCTTACAGATTACAATCCCTACACACACAATGAGATAGTAATTACTCTAGGAATTGGCAGACCAAAGAATAATTATAGGTATCTTAGAGCAATGGGATTCAAGACTTAAATGTAAGATTTGCCTCTCATAGAGAGAAAGGGTTTAATAGTTTTTTTTGTTCAACTCTTAGACCATCGTGTTTTAGAATTACGGCCCCATATTAATCTTGAAGAAAAAAGCCAGTGCCTCATACATTGGGCAAGAGTCATACAAAGCGTAATCCAGATATTATGGGCATATCACCATAATGCTTTACATCATATGAATTTTAACTTTCAAAACAACACTCCTTAGCAATCCTGAATGTATAATCATAAATCTGTAACTCATTTTCAAAAAAAATCATTAAATCATTTAGTTAAAGCAAGGAAATGAAGAATACATTCAAATATACCATTGAAAGTGAATGAAAATGTCATTAATAGGTTCATTCACAACTTATGACACACAATTAGGAGAGAAATTGTTTCAAAATGATTTTCATTTACTACTTTATAATCAGAAATTACAATAGCACAACGTGCTTGCTTCATAAGAAATCTAACCAGAAAAGACATTAACTAAAACCTCCAAGACCCCTATAGTAAAAGTGAAAGACTGTACATATATTCAAAAGCTACAGGGTCCAAAAATCCAACCATAACAATGAGTCGTGAAATATCCTTTATAGGACATGAGAGCAACAAAGCATTAGGCTACATTGTTAATATTAAAATTGAATTTCATTTAGAATGAAATTAAAATTCACATTCCCCATCATTAGATAGCAAAGTGCATGATCCGAGGAATCAAAAAATGGTTACACAGTAACCAGTCGGAGAAAAACAAAAGAGTATGTCAAGCACGTGCATGTCCACATGCACAAGATGAAACACCAGGAAAATCAAGTAGACACATGGCCCCGGAACAAGCAATCGCTTTTGGTTCTTGCCTTAGTTAAGAGTGGAACCACCTTCCTCCCTCCAGCCACATAAGCACAACACCCAGGAACTTGGCACAGTGCCATTGCAGTGATTGGTTCGACTGCAAGGACCTCCTCATTCACTCCCATAAGCTGTATCAAGGCCCCTAGGTAGCATCGGTAATTTGAGTCAATTTCAGACCCGTCACCTTTAGAACCAGAAGAAAGAACCAGAGGGGAATCATAATGGCCCGACCTCCTACCCACACCCTAGGTACTTGTCACAGGAACATCCGGAGGACACCGTTCCTTCAATTTCTACTTACTCCCTACATTTATCCCTACACTTAGGTGTTGCTTGGATTTATCAATTGAAGGAATGTAACTTAGAGACTGTAGGAAACTCCACTACCTGCCAGATCAAAAATTGCTATGATAAAATAAAGCAATTCAACTATTACTTATAGAGTAATCAGGTGCAGGGAGTATTAATTTCCCAGATGTTCACATGGATGATGAAAACACTTAGTGGCTGATATTACAACTACAAATTTATTTTAGGCATACAGTGCATGATTGTTTTGATCAAGAGGTTACCACTCACACGCAGGGAGATCAGGAGAAAATCCTCTAAAAAAACTCATGCCATTAATAAGCTACAGAGTGTAAAATCTTGTCACATGGATGACCAATAATCTCTTTGAAATTGTACCATTAATGTAGAATGGACCTGGCAAGTCAGACGACTCAGATTGAGTCAACGAGCGTTGAAAATCCACATCATCACCTAAGAAAGAACACAACCAATCATAACCCATGAATACAAGAGGTCGCAATCAGAAATTAGGTCCCACTTAGCCCTGTCGTCTCAAGAACTAGACCACATGTCATCTTCTCGTAGACCTCACAATACTTTAGTGACATTTACTTTACTCGTGTGAGGCTTGCGAGGGACAGTTATTAACCCCGTCATTAAATCCCTTCACTAGTGAAAAGATGGCCACCTATCACCATTGGCCCCTCAGGAAATGACCCCACCCCTTCGTACATGCCAGATGGCGGCACTTCATAGACCTCGCACTACCTTAGTGACATCAGTAGGAAAACCTATGAGGTTCGCGAGGAATGGTCTAGATCGAAACATGTGATCGGATGGTCAGCCAAGGTGCACATAAGACACATAGCACGTTCAAGTGGGATTGGCCAGTACAACCTTTGGCGGTATAAAAGTTTTATCCTAGGTGGAAAAAGGAAACTGATAGGTTGGTGAAAGGGTCCGATAAGAGCACGGAGGAAAGGCTCAACCAGATCACTTAAGTGACCAGTTACCTTCGGTAGCAAGTCACTGTTGAAACATAACATAAGGGTTTCAAAAGTTAACAATTTGTATTATCATGGGTAATATAAAACTGTGAAACCCTGGCCTTCCTCCTTTGAATTTAAAAGTGCCACCAGAAGGAAGCTTGAAGATAAATTGTTCATTGTTGCAATTGAATCCCTACATCTTGTCAACTTAAGGAAATTCACCTACAAAATTATTTGACAGTGATCTGGCAACTTTGCAAGTGAAAATAGAGACCTTAGATCTGACATCAAAGGACTACAAAAGTTGAGTAGGAAAACCCTATAAGGACCTATACACCCTAAGGTGCTTATTTCCTTCTAAAATGGTTGAATCTAACTTTTTTGGAAGGTACATAGTCCTCTACACTTCCTAGATCTGCATACAAATTGTTGTTTTGACAGGTACATTATCAGGATCTTGCATTTTTCACATTAGGGAACATAGCCTAATCAAGTTAACTAAAGAAAATCAATTCCATTCCATTCCAATTCTCAATATGATGAAGATATAGGTCTAATTGGATAACCTTCATGGTTAAAATTCAATCTATACACCTTGTTAATCTCCATCTTAATGAAACATAAGAAAATAACCCACAAAACCAAAGAAAACTAAAAATATTTGAATCCTAGGTTTACACATTAGACCTAGGGTTCAATATTTTCTTTGTTTCAAAAACAATTATTTTTTTACATAAGATTTCTTGTGGATCTGAATGCTCCAACATCACATTATTGTGATTTTATTGAGAAAATTCTATTTTGACATCTTATATTAAGATCAACCATACAAAATTGTACCACAAAAAATATTTAATCAAATATTATATTAATGGATTAAGGGATGAATACACAAAAAAAATGACTATTGAGGAGAAAGAAGAATTAAAAAAGAAATGAAATCAATGGGATTTATGGAAAACTTATTCGTCAACAATTATTTTGACACTAGGTTGAGATATGCTACAAAATCCATATCATAGAAAATATACTATAAAAATTGAGAGAATTTTTCTATTGCAAAGAAAATTCAGATCACTTAGAAGATGGTTCATGGAGTGACACATAAATTTTGTGAAAAATTAGGGGATTACTTAATTTAAAATCTAGAAAAAATGAAAAAGGAGTAAACATGATTTCTATAATGGCAACTTATTAGTTAGTTCTTAGCATTGTATTTCTTCAATTAATTTCTTAGAATCTAAGGAAAAATGAGTGGCACAATGAAAATTTAGTAGGAAGCTAGATTCACATACATATACACACCAAATATATATATGAAGGAATAAAAGCATGTCTCACTTGTGGGATGGGGCACAAAATTAGTATTGAAAGGAAAAAAGTATTTAACACCTTCGAAAAAAGGTCATTCATTTGAATGTACAATACTTGTCATGTGTAAATAAGATTCAAATGATAAGTGGGTTCAATATAAGGTATTTCTTCACACTTTAAATATTGCATACCCATTGTTAGGAATTTGTCTCAACCTTGCACTATAATGTAAGAATACGAAAAATACAATTTCAGGGCTATAAACATTTTTTCCCGTAATTTTTTTAGATAGTTTGGCTTCAATTCCTAAATACCTGGCATAGATATTTCCAAGATCTAATTGTTCAAAATGAATTAATTGACATCCCAATTCAAAATTTAAGGCCTCAAAAGTTAAGGCCTCTAGAAGTTGGGTCTTCCACATTGAAAACACAACACTTATGAATTATAAGAGGGAGTCACACTTGTTGAACAACTTATCATACATGTAATAAGAGTTCATAAGGAATATTTAAATGGATATAATGGAACCAAAGTGGAGCACCCAAGTGGTGCAGGAGCACTCTAATAGAATCAAGCCTCCATGAGGGCACTTTTAAATTTTATTCAAATTTTATGTTGTAAGGCTATTGTAAGGTCTAAAAGGATCATTTGAGTCCTTTTTTGGTGTTTAATTATTAGGTTGAGTTAGTTTGGGATGATAGTTCAAATATTGTCATTTTATTGAAAAGTTGTCAAGTCATCAATTAGGTAGCTATAATAGCATTTTGTGTGAATATGTAATGGGATGAGGAAATATTGATGGATGCAATGTTGTAAGTCCATGTTGAGGCCATTCCAATGCTTAAGGAGGTCTTTAGAGTCTTTTTGCACAAAATGCAAAATAGAGAAGTTCAAGAGTCATTTGGTGAATGGAAGGTCTAGAGTCAATTCTAGGAAAAAAAATTGATGTAATAATCTTATTAATGCTTGTAGGACCTCGAGGAAGAGTGAAGAGGAATGTATACAATGATTATCAATGAGAAGAACCTCTGTATTCTATAGAAATTTTGTGTTTTACCAAAAAACTTGTTTTGCAGTTAATTGTACAGCTTTATACAGTCATAAATTCATGGGCCAGTCATTGGAAATGGTGTATCTACGTTTCTACCTTCCTCTAAAACAATTTTCATTCATTATTATAGAGTAATGTGAAAGTATTTGGGTTTTTTGTAAAAACAGTCAAAACCCTCTGTTAGGGAAAATAGTGACTGAGATTATTGTGTTTTTCCCTTAATAACTAATTGAATCATCTAGTTTTTGATGATAATGTTCTTTTAAGTATAATATCTCATATTCAAGTGGCTTTGAATTAAGTTCATAAGGATTAAGGCATGGTAGATTGTAATTTTGATTGGTTTTCCTGAGCAATCAATTTGTGACAAAGCAGTTAGAGGGAACTCAACCTAGGGTTATTAAAATTATGCATGGGAATGACCAACTAATGATGGATTAAGCTTAATTAGGCCCAAATACAAATGTTTCAAGCACTAAAAAAGAGATTTTGTGTTTGGAAGTAGGACATTCAATAAGCCCTATCTATGTTAATACAAAATAAGGCCTATTTTGGAATGGTATAGTCATTGTTTAAGTATTTCTTTCCAAATTAACTTATTATAATCTTTGGATATGATTTAAGGCCCTTAAGAGGTACTCAAAATGTGAATTACAGTCAGGTTTAAGAGTCTAGATAAAAGGATAACTCTGATAGTCTTGGAGCAGTCCTGTTTTGGAGTCCAAAATTGAAGGTTTTGAATAGGAGTTTGTTGAAAGATCATAAGTAAAGTTCGGAGGATATTCTAAACATGTTATGAAAACTTAATTACATTTTTTTGAGCTATTTGCAAAGAGATTTAGCTTTTTGAATGTGGAAGTTGTTGTTTGGGTGACCTAAATGGGCCTAGTTGTGAATTTGGACAATTTAATTTGGAAAGACCTTATTTTGAGATGTTTGTGCTGAATATTGTGAAGGGAAATATATTTGAATAAGTGTGTCAAGAAATGATTTGGTTTTCTTCCTTGGACATACTGCATCACCAAGCTTATGAGCTAATGATGACAAACTTTTGGTAGGTAGGAGTAATATGATATTTTTAGCCTATGAACTTATCTTGGGCTTAAAGTGTTGGATTTTTAATGAGGGATGTTGGTTCCATATATTGGGTGGTTTTAGCTCATGGTTTCCTAATTAAAATTTGTTTTTTTCATATTTATTGGGTGCTTGAAATGGAGGTTAACATAGTAAGTTTTCTAGGTATTATTATGTTGTTAGAATTGATCCTAATCTCTTATTGGTAATGCTCATATAATGTTTTATAATCTATAATTTTATTCTAACCTTTTATTATTAAATAATAAATTTATATTATTTGGAGAGTGGCATTTTCCTTCTGAAAAGGTTTTCCCCATGTAAACCAACATTTTATGGTACATTAGTTTTGTGTTTATTTCCTTTTAAGTATATGAATACTTTAAATTTTATATGTACATCATCTCATAGATTAGTGTAGGAAGTGTATTCCACACCTCTACATAATTTCACCCAAAAATCCTATAGGGAGGGAGTTTCAATAATCAAATTACCCTCATTAAAAGGCCTTTATATTTCCCTCTACCTTTTGGTTACTCAATTTTTAATAAATAAATCTATTTCAAAGAATGATTTGGACAATCAAGCCAAGTCACCATGGCTGCTATTTTGCAATATTATAGCCTCAAAGGATAATTTTTAAAAAATATAATTTATAATATTTTAATTAATTATTATATTTATTATCTATGTTTTATTCAACATAGAATTTTCAAACATAACAATCTCTATTTTATGCACATGGAAAATTAAAAAGGTAGAACAGATTCTAAAAGTGTGACTACTCTCTATATTCATGTTCTTATTTCAAGACAAAAAAATAATTTGGATATAAATTAAAAATTTATGAAGGCATAATATACTATAAATTATAAATAATCTATATTAAAAAATGATAGAAATAAAAAATGCAACAAAAAATTACAAAAAAAATGCATTCCTAGATATCAATGCTAATAATTTGTATTTAATAATTTAATAATTTATCTTTTATTTCTAAAAAAATATACATGATGGCATAATATCACTCATTAAAAATAATTTAAATTATATAAACCAATTTATTAATAAATATTTAAAATAAGACAATTTTGGGGTAAATACAAAAAAATGGGGGACCAAAAAGTGGCCACCCAACTTTTTTTCCCCCTAAAGAGTATACCACACTTGCGTTATGGTTTGTAGTGACTAAAACTCAGGCTCAGTCACTCCAAACCATAATGCACTCACATTATAATGCGACTGTATTTAGGTATGTTTTAAAAAACCTCATTTCATAACTTCATTTTTATCCCTACCCTCAATCAAACCTGAGGTTTGTAAATCTATTGAAGTATTCTCACATTGTGAGATAGGCCTTTCATCATCATTTTTCCACCAAATTGTTGAAAAATACCGCCATGACGTTTCCAAGGTGGAAGAGGTAAGTTTTTTTTGTATTGTAGTGTAAAAAATTAATTAAATAGATAGATTTAATTAGGTTTTTGAGTGGATTTTGTTTAATATTTAGGAGCTGATAGTGCACCACAAGTTGATCAAAAACTTCATTTACCTCCTCATCAAAACCCTACTAAAGAAAAACCACAACAAATCCCTCCTTTAATGCATCAACATCCTCCAAGAACATGAGATAATATATTAGGTCAAATAAAAAATAATGAGATAAATTGAGGCACTAATCATAAAGTTAAGCGATCTAACTACAAAGAACTCCCATGGGTCCACCCTCACTAGTTGAATAGGATCCATCATCTTCCACAAAAAAATTGTGAGTGTCCAAATCAATAGTTGGCCAAAAAAAGGGAAGATCTAATTGATAATTTTATTCAGACAAATTATCTTATGACCAAATCATTTTTAATTTTTTTTTACTTGTGTTCATTGTTCATCGACCCACAAAACAATCAACCTATACATGGAACTCAAAAAAGGTTCCCCATATATTGGTGTCACCAAAAATGGATACATAATAATTTTTAGGATGGGTGGTGGATGGTTTATGACCATCCTCCATGCAATAATAATGAGGTCCCACAATAATTTTTGAGGAAACTCTATTGTGAGTTTTTCCTCAATGAGATACCTAATTACTTTGACATCAGGGGGTTCTAAGGAAGAGGTGTGGGCTCTGCATATGAAAGAGTGGGGACAAAACATACCAAAAACTAGGCACTAAGAGCCCTACCTAGACCCAAGTTTGAGCATGTTTGTATCTCATCCATTTTGAAGGAGGGTGTTGAGCTGGATACCCTAGAGTCCATTAGCTTGTTGACTTAGACCCTTATACAATAAACTAGGCCTTTGAAATAGAGTGATGTGAGCAAGTATTCCCAGCCTTGACATCCACCTCAGTTATGTCAAAACAACGAATCTCTTTTTTTATGGGTATGAGGATGATCATGATGCACGTGTCTAGGAAACACCTATAGCGAATCAAATGATCGTGATAGATGATATACTAATAAAACATATGGCATTGATAGTCAAGTAAATTCCAACACATTAAAATTAGTTTTATAAAATTTCATTTTGAAATGTAAGCTAAACTAAATTACTAGATTGATTATAATAAAAAAATTGCATTAGAGTGTTCACTATGCATCTAGTAGCACTCCACCTCCTGATTACATGATGTCAATTCCAAAAATATGTAACTAGTAAAGAAATAAAAAATATATTGTGTGTGAATAGTTTAACCTTATATGATTGGTAATATTATAACTCACATTGGGTGTTGAACAAGTTAATTGCAAGCCTTTGACATCAACACCTCGTAGTCAAGGTGATCACTGATATTTCATTGAGGCAATTTTATCTATTTTTAATCATTGATGGTTTCTAAAATAATGTTAGGTAGATTTTGATAATCGAATAACATTAAATTTCTTTATAATATTTTTAAATTATTTGATACTCCTCCTAGTATGGTATTCTTACTCAAACATATAATAATAGAGTAGGGGGTCCCCTTAACGTATAGGGTTTTATGCTAAATTTGGAATGTTCTACCAAACATACTATAAATAGAATGGGAAAAATGGGGTGTAATGAACCTACCTATTTTATATTTCATTCAATAAATGAGATCCTCTAAGGTAGAATTCACTTTCAGCCCTTAGTTGAGTCAATTAAATGGAAGATCTGATAATTTCCTTTGTGTGTGTGGACGGGAGGTAAAGTTCAAACAACACTTTTGGGAGATGAAAATAAAATAGAAAATGACCTCAAATCTATAACCTAAGGCTTCATTCATGTAGATCAAGCATAGCTCTAATATAAATAGTTCACTTTGTGCAAATTTGATGAGTGAAGGATACTTAAGACTTACCTCAAATATAGTTTCAAAGTGTCTTGTTTGGTTGCAATGTGTCTTGAGATAGCTTTTTGATATAAATGATTGAATAGGGGTTTTCAAAGAAATATTAAAAAAGAAAATGCACTCATTCATGACATGTAAATGTTGAATCTGATAGATGAAACATGGGACTAATAGATACACTAAAATTTTGGTAGATCCAAGAAGGGGAAAATGTTGTTCACCTATAATAAAATGTTATTTCTATGAGTTGTCTTGGGACTTATTCACCTGTAGGAAAATGGTTCTTTGTAGGGCTTTCCAAAATTGTTTTTTGGGTCTTCTACTTTGATGTATGAAATTAAAGATCCTCTAAGTTTCATAGTCAGACAATCAGAAATAAATTTGGGATCTGAGTTTCTTTGGGATGGCAACAAAGGTGACAACAAATGTAACTTTGTAATTTTGCACTTTTGATATCTTCAACTTTTCTTCAACCTATGAACCTGCAAATATACAACACACAAAGAGAGAGGGGAAAATTATTTTTTTGTATGAATGGGGATTTGCCTTGGTCAAACCCCATTTTGGTAATAAAACCTTGAAATGAAAGTATGAAATGAATGATGAATTAACAATACAATGTTACAATTCAAAAAACCCTTGAATAAACCTTGGAAATACTGAAATCTTGATGTGCATCTTACATGAAATGGATTCAATGGATTTGGATCTTGACACTTGAATAATGCTTTGAATGCTTGAACTTGATCTTGAAACCTACATCACAATATTAGCTCCAAAAACATCCATGATGCAAGAAGACTTTCAAAAATGAATAGATATTGATTGCTGCAATAAATATCTGATATATCTACTCTTGAATTTCTCTTAAAATTCTCATAAAATTACTAGGTGAAACTTATTTAAATAACCTTGTATTTATAGGTATGTATCCTTAATTTATCAAAATTCAAATATCACAAGCCAACATTGAAATATTGATTTGGAGATGTTAAAATACCACCAAAACATAATTTAAATTTAAGTCCAAAGGTCTAGGGAGGACCCATTCATCCATGGTTGAATTGGACCTGGGTCCTTATTCCTAGAACACAAATTGCTCAAGGTAAATTATTATGTATTGGCATTAATTATTGTCAAGTTTCCCCTTTGGAAAATGTAATTCATTAGGCTTGTAAATGAATAAAAGGGCTTATTAAGGCCTAATTAATTTCAATTTAATTAAGATGGCCCAAATAAGTGTGAAAATCTAAAGGGATACATTTATCAACACTAAATTAAGGTGTTATTAAGTCTATTTTAAAAAGGACGGCCCAAACAAGTGTGAAAATGTAAAAGGATATAATTTTCTACACTATATTTAGCCCCCATTTTAATGAGAGGATGACCTTGTGTCAAAATCACACTAAAGTAGACAATCAAGAGAGGTCTAGTTGTAAAATTTTTGGAAGGATAAGATGACAAAGATCAAGGAGGATGATCGGGCCTCCAAGATCTAATATCTCATGGAAAAACCAAAAAAGGAAAAAGAAGACACATGCATATGTTAAACATATATATGCAGCAATGACATGATACTCAATCATACAATGTTAAAGACTAAATGAAAGAGAGAAAAGAAAAGAAAAAATAAAAAGGATGGATCAAGCCTTAGCTATTTTTCCAACTCAATGTGGATCAAACCTCATCCAAAAGTTTTTACAAGTGGAACTCTCTGTCCACTATGCAAACAATAATGCACATTCACGGGATAGTGAAATTTGTTGTTCACTAGGTGAGCCCCCAAGAGTGGTGAATGAGATAATCTTATTAGACCCCCATACCATACTAAATTCATACCTCTCATAACTTTAATAAGGCATCACACAATATGAATTTCAAGCTTCATAAGGGTTAGCAAGTTGTGTTATGATAAACACTTATGAACAAACAAGGTTCCACATGCAAACAAAGTGTATTATATGCTTGGTGGCCATGAAAAAGGTTTTAACTTTGATCTTCACAATGTTAGCAAGTGATGTTATGCTAGACACTTATGAGAAAATTCAAATAGGATAATAGATGTTCAAAGGGGGTTTTTTTAGTTCATGTAAGGTCTCCTCTTAGGAAAAATTGCGCCTAATGTCTCCAAGAGAGAACTAGTCAAGGATAAAAGATTCACACCTTATGGAATGCCAACCATAGCATTACCACTAAGAGGAATATCATATGCCCAGAAATTTTACAATCTTGAAGGATATCAAATCCAATGTAACTAACAAGAAGAAACATCACACGAATTGAGAAGACCACACTTTGAATGAAAGTTCATACTTCCTAGGAGGTGTATGCTATCATCACTAATAAGGGAACATTCAAAAAATTAATGGGGGATAATATGGCCCCACTTAAAATTCCAACATACTTGCTATGTTGGTATCTTAAGTATAAAGAGAGGAAGAGGTGATCCTTGAAACAAATTCACACCTCAAAAAAATAGCTATCCTTGCTCCCCAATCATAGAGACAAAGACAAACACCAAGAACTATCATGTTGTTTCCAAGAGAGTTATGGTTTCACCTAAAATTGTACCACCATGAATGGCAATGAGCAAGACACATAAAGCTACTAATTCCAGATAGTGATGAGCAACATGGTAGGATGAAAATTGGTGTCAATTAGAGGAAATAGGTGCTTAAAAACAAGGAATATCACCACAATCCTTAAGATGTGAAATTTTATTACTTAAAGCCTTACATTCATTAGTAGAATGACCATGAAATCTATAATATGCACAAAATAAAATTTGTTTTGTAAAAAAAAGTTCATGTTCTTAGAGGGAGAGATAACAAGTGATCTTGGAGAAGTCTCGACAAGATACTCTATTGATCAATAGTAGACAATGTTCCTTTCTTTTGTGAAAAAGGTATATCTTTCTTAGTATATGGAATGTTTTGCATGATGAAATTGATATTAAGCAAAGATTTCTTTGTTTCCATTGTTTCTTTCAAGGGGAAATAACCAAGACCACTAGTTGTTTCTATCAATTTAGAATGTATCAAGGTTAAAGTTGGCTTAGAAGAATATTTTTTAATAGTTTTGGTATTGAGTGAAGGTGATTTTTATGCTTTTGTTTCTTTCAAAGGACAATAACCAAGACCACTAGTTTTTTTCTTGTGTTATGTTCTATGGGGACACTAATGCCTTGTTCTCTAGCACCACATCCTTTTCCACTATAACCAAGTTTTTTAAAAAGTTCATAGCCTCTTCCATAAATATTTTCCATTTCTTTTGGATCCAATGGTTGTTCATAATCAACTTCATCAATTTTTTTGTGTAATTTTTTTCTTTTTACAAAGTGGTTCAAGTGGATTCTTTTGAAGGTTCTTCTAAATTTTCCGTTGATATTACCACTGGTTATTTTCCCTTTTCAAACTCTTTTTTTATGATCTTGTATTCTCCCATGAATGTAGGTGTAAAATATAAGAAACCAAAATAATCCTCCAATAAATTTGTAACATATTCAATATTGTTCTCTTTTTTTCCCTCTTGCATAGGTTATACTTGTGTAGTTGGTGTCAATATTTTGAAAGGACTTTCCTTGTCTTTCTCAGTGTGCAAACAACTTTCTAGTTCAAGGTGAACCTTGATTGTATACACTTTGTTTTTATAAACATACTTCATTATACGATGAATATTTGAAGGTACCACATTAATTACATGAATCCAAGGTCTACCCAAGAGAATATTATATCAAATATTATCGGACATGAAATTGATGGGAGTTTGTAATGTGATCACAGAAAGTGGTTTTTTCCTATGTTATCAAATTCATGAATAGATAAAGAATCAGGTTCGATCTTGCTCTTATCTATTCCAAGTCTATTTAAAAGGTTTATGCTACACACATTAATAACTAAGCTATTGCTAACAAGGGTTATCTTTATCCCAATCGTATTAATCATAGCTATTATCATGAAAGCTTCATTTTGTTTTTGCACTTCCAAAGGAGGTAGCTCACTTTGGTGGAAAATAATGTTTGAATTCATTCCTTGAATTAGGGATTCTATATCATTTAGGTTTGCACTAGGGGAACCACAACTTGTTTCAATATATTTTGAAGTATACTATGATAATTAGGTGAGGCTTGAACAAGATCCCATAAGGATATCTTAGCGAGGGTATTTTTTAGTTTTTGAACAAGATCATATTCCTTTCTGCTATGTAAAGGTAAATGAGGAGAACTAAGCAATATAGGTTGAGGTAATGGTAATGAATTAGGAATGGTTTGTGGTTTCCTATTGTTCCTTGTATTATATGTGTGAGCAAAGGTGTTGTAACTTAGTTTCCACAACACATTGTTAATATCAAGTTGCCTTGTAAACTTCAAGATAGCTCTTAGAGGTAATGGTTGTGTTTTAGGTGGTTCAAGGATGATCACCATTTTTTTTTAACTTGAGGTTTATGTGAGATTGGATAACGTATAATAAGTGGCTCAAGAGATGTCTTGGTAGGTCTAATAATTAAAGGACTTGTAAGAGGACTCAAGGGATATCCAATCTTCGTAACCTCAAAAGATATTTGGTTATTTTGATGATATTTTAGCAAAGGACAGTCTAATGTTACCTCATCATCCTCATCTAGTGAGGCCACATTACTATTATTTAAAATAAATTTATGAATTCTATCATTCTCTTGCACGGTGATATCTTCCCTAGTAGGAGATTTTTTGGGAGAGAAACAAACTAGATGTTCTAACATTCAATGATTGGATCTTCTAAAATAGCTTCGTTGAAAGTAGGGGAGTAATCAATGGTTGGATTTTCTTTCTTATCAATGATGGAATTATCTTGTATCAAATCATTCTCACAAGTAGGAGAAACAAGCAAAGTGATATTAGGGGATGTGTCAATGGTCTCATCCTTGTGTCCAACAATATCTTCCCAAGTGGGAGAGGTAAGGGAAGAGAAATAAATAGGATTCTCATAACTCTCATTGATTGGATCTTCTAACACAAAAATATCTTCTTCACAAATAAGAGAGATATTGGAACAAGACAAAATTTTATTGTCATGATTGTCCACTATTGTATTCTCTTTCACTAAAACATTTTCATAAGTGGGAGAGATGTTAACATGTCTGTTTATGAAATTTTTCTTGGCATATGTGGAAAGGAAAGATACTAATATTGTGTGTCCAAAAATTAAAATTACTTGTATCCAACTTATGCAATGATTTAGGAATGTAAACATTTTGTAACCAAAAATGAAAAGTAATTATATCCAACATATGTGGAGCTTCAAGAATGCAAATGTTGTGTACCCAAAAGTGAAAAGTACTTTTATCCATATTATGCAAAGCTTAAGGAATCTAAACATTGTGTACCCAAAAATGAAAGTACTTTTATCTATATCATGCAAAGCTTTAGGTATGTAAACATTTTACCTATAGATATGATAATTTTCACTATTGAAACGATTTTGGAATGATTTAAAATTGCTACACTAAATGGATGATTTAAACCCAATGGATAAAACAAAAATTTCTAAAAAATTCTAGGCTAAAACAATGTGTTACTAGTAGATCTGGGAAGTGCAAAAAACCACAAAAAAGCTCAAGAAAGTTGGTTTTTATGGGCCCTGAAGGACTCATTCACCCATGGGAAAATGGTCTCTTTTCAGGGATTTTTAAAATGAAAAAATGTAATTTTTTGAGTTGTTTTGTGTGTTCTTTGTTCTAGGTCTGAGATTGGTACTTACATTTTTAGAAATCAAGAAAATTAGAGTTCAATGCAAGTGTAAAATGATGCTAAATGACAACCAAAAAGACCTATGTTTAAATGCAATTTTAATCCAATTTTCTGATTTAAATGATTCAAAGTATGCTATTATGTAAATGTTATACAAAATCAATCTAACAGTATGCAATTTGGTGAATTTTTCAGATTTAAAATGAATGCAAAATATAAGTTTACACCTAAAATACAATGCAAATTTATGCCAAATTTAGAAGCCGTAAATGCAAGGAATTAATCCAAATCCTAGATATAGGGTTTGAATGCACTGCAAATCATAAATTAGAATGTTCAAATACATCAGGTTCACCAAAATAAAACATAGAAAAATAGAGTAGGGGGTCACCATAATATATAGGGTTTTATACTAAATTTGGAATGTTTCGCCAAACTTACTATAAATAGAAAATAAAAAATGGGGTGTAATGAACCTACCTATTTTCTACTTCATTTAGGAAATTAAATCCTCCAAGATAGAATTCACTTTCATCCCTTAGGTGAGTCAATTCTATGGAAGATCTGGCAATTTTGTTTATGTGTGTGTGGATAGGAGGTAAAATTCAAACAACACTTTTGGGAGATGAAAATAAAATAGAAAATGACCTCAAATTTATAACCTAAAACCTAATTCATGTAGATGAAGAATATATCTAATATAAAAATTCAACTTTGTACAAATTTGATGAGCGGAGGACACTTAAGACTTACCTCAAAAATAGTTGCGAAGTGTCTTCAAACAACTTTTTGATAGAAAAAACTAAACATGGGTTTTGGGAGAAAGATTAAAAATACAAATGCTCTCATTCATGACACATAAAGGTTGGATCTGATAGATGAAACATAGAAATAATAGAAATTTTAAACCTCTGGCAGATCTGAGAAGGGGAAAATGTTGTGCACCTATTACAAAATGTTGTTTCCAGGGAACTATCTTGGGACTCATTCGCCTATAGGAAAATGGGTCTTTGTAGAGCTTTCCAAAATTAATTTTTGGGTCCTCTACTTTGGTGTTTGCATTTATAGATCCTCCAAGTTCCACAATCAGATAGTCAAAAATAAATTTGGCATTTGAGTTTCTGTGGGATGACAACAAAGGTAACAGGAAATGCAACTTTGTAATTTTGCACTTTTGGGATCTTTAACTTTTCTTCAACCTATAAACCTACAAACTTACAACACACAAAGAGAGGTAAAATATTATGTTTTTGGGTGAATAGGGGTTTTCCTTGGTCAAACCCCATTTTGGTAATCAAACCTTGAAATGAAATAATGAAAGTATGAAATGAATGATGAATGAGCAATACAATGTTGCAATTCAAAAAACCCTTGAATAAACCTTGGAAAGACTAAAATCTTGATGTGGATCTTATATGAAATGGATTCAATGGATGTGGATCTTAACACTTGAATAATGCTTTGAATGCTTGAACTTGATCTTGAAATAGGTACATCACAATATTAGCTCTAATAACATGCATGATGCAAGAATACTTTGACATGATGAATATATCTTTATTATTGTAATAAATCTTTGAAATATATGCTCTTGAATTCTCTTGATTTCCCTTGAAAGTTTTCTTGAAGTTCTCCAAAAATTCTCATAAAATGTCTAGGTGAAACTTGGTGAAATAACCTTGTATTTATAAGTATGTATCCTTGATTTCCCAAAATTCAAATATCACAAGCCGACATTGAAATATGGAGTTGAAGATGTTAAAATAAAACCAAAAAACTAATTTAAATTTATGTCAAAAGGTCTAGGGAGGACCCATTCACCCATGAGTGAATGGCTCCCATGTCCATATTCTTGGAACACACATTGCTCAAGGTAGAGTATTATGTATATTATTGCCATGTTTTTCCTTTAGAAAATGCAATTTATTAGGCTTGTAAATGAATAAAAGGGATTATTAAGACCTGATTAAGATTAATTTAATTAAGAGGCCCCAAAAAAGTGTGAAAATATAAAGGGATACATTTATCAACACTAAATTAACACATTATTAATGTAATGCCCCTGCCAAGGAACCCTAGAGGGAAACACTAAACTAGGTCAAATTAATGGAACAATTTTTTTCTACAACTATAGAATGCATAAATATAACATGTTAAACTAATCCTAGGTCCTCTAAGGTTCCTCGACTGCACTACTCAAAAAACTAACAATCAATAAAACTAGAAACATTACATCAACTACTAAGATAACATGAGTAATCTAACATTTAAGGTTCATTTTAAAGTACCACATTAAATGATTCTACATTACTTACTTCCATAAAATGTCAACTGATGATCAAATTTAAAGAATCAATTTCTAACTAACTATCATATGAAAGGTGCATTAATTTACAATTCTCTATGCAAGATTAAATAATCAATAATTGTTACATCATTACAATATTTACAACATTGTTTCCCCTAGTATATGTGGGAATATTACATCATATTACATTAAGATATACAAATTGAGATACAATCCAATAAAAAAATACATGATAGGAGATCTTCTTAAATAGGAAAAAGAATTGGAGCCCACAATGCAATGATTAATCTTCACGCACATGGAAATGCAACAAGAATACCAAATGGAGAAAAAAGCAACAACCTCCTAACCATGTGGAACCCTGAGGTCCACCCCCCATACTAGGATATAACACAAGGTCCCACATCCAACAGACAATGAGGAAAGCATAGAATAATATAAACAAGGGCTATATATGACTCCAACACAACACTACTAACAACACCTATATCAGTTACACCACGTACTTCACTGCCAGAGGCACTCACACAACAAAAAGAGGAAATACAACTGGGGAATGCTTGACTAAAATAGCGAGGAGTTTCATCACATAGATTGATATGGGTTATCCTAGTAGATCTTCCTAGGCCTCGGTCCCCATCTTGGGTTATCCTGGTAGCCTCTCCCGATCCTCGGCCCCCATACAAACTCATGTGGATCCAAAGTGGACAAGGAAGTTGATCTTACCATTCTAGGCTTTCCCATCTCATCTCAACCCTAAATAAGCACTTGAGCCATGATTGAGGCATACTTTATCCTGATTAATGTGAATTTGACCCATCCCCCTAATTCATTATTAAGTTTATCATTGGACTAAGAAACCCTCCAATGGGTTGTCTTGGACACCACTTTGGGTTCTGCCCCCCATTGAGAGCCACTCCCCCTACTTGCAACTAGTAAACCCTGCACAAAGCAAGGCATTGACCACCTTGCACACTTATCATAATCTCATAAATACTAGTCAAGACAACATGAACCCATGTCCCAACACATAGCCACAATTCAACCATCATGAACATTTAGTACAACACTTAGGGTTTTCATATCACACAACATGTTGGACTTGTCGCTGCACCAAAATATCAACCTGATAATGCCCGATACAAGCCAAAGTTAAGATCCATGGGAGGTAGTTAAACCATGTCATGAATCCTGAGTGTCGCACTAAACAACTAAGGAGACCAAGGGTGAACACCTTGCAATAGCCACCCCTAGTGCAAGTGAGGTATTTGAACCCATGACCAAGTCTCATACCAATTGTTGGCATTGTTGTTGCACCAAAAGATCAACTTGTCCATGTCCAATACAATCCAGAGTTAAGATCCACGGGAGGTGGTTAAACCATGTCACAAATCCTAAGCGTTGCACTTAAGAACCAAGGATACCAAGGGCACACACCTTGCAACACAACACACATATGCATACCCTTCAATAGAATATCATTACAAAATATCATCAATCTAGCCATAGACAGGATGCAACACCCTTAGGGATTACATTTCACACAATACACATGACCAACAACATAGCCAAACCACTTTCAAGGTTAAACAACCCTAAGGGCCATACACACATTATATACCCCCTCCTAGGCCTTTGGAAACCAACCATAAATAACTTTACACAAATGACACCCAATCCTAATAATCAAAACACATTGTTCAATACAAACAATCAATCATAGCATTATAACCTTGGAAATGTTCCCTTAAATAAGGAATTATTCACTATAACAATTTTATTTAAGAATAACTATATCTTTAATAAACCCATCATTTATATTCAACTAATTACCATGAAACCCTAACATTGAGGTTACAACTTTATTATAATATTAAAATAACAAGTTCTAATTAATTGAATCATATGGAAATTCAATTAATCAACTATTAAATTATAAGAAAGATAAGTAACATGTATTTACTAATCAATTAACAAGGGGTAAACCAAATCATTTAACATTTACTTTGAATCATATAAATTAAAAGATCAATTCACTTAATCAATTACATAATTCTTTCACCTAAAATAATTTAAATATTCATTTTAATATTAACTTATCCAATTAGAATACTTTATATAAGTAACATTTTATTTCTTCATATAAGAAAGGTCATTCTTCACTATTTGACTAGAGTATAATATAATATATATATACATATAATATTATTAATAAAATGCAATCATATTTTATTTAATTCCCATCGATATACATACATATTATTGATAAAAGAAATCATAATATATTTAATTCCAATCGATATATCATTCTATCAAGAAAATAAAATCATAGAAAGATATTATCAAATGCAGTTTATAATATAAAATATCAAATTTAAGTTGCATTAACAGAATGCTACAAAGGCACCGATGCCACAGACTTTAGGGCACATAACTTGGCTGACAGAAAGGCCTCAAGGAGACCTCATCTCATGGATGGAATGATAGTAGGTTAAGCACGCATTGATTTTTTTGGAAGGCTTAAGAAACTTTTATGCAAATGCAATTGGTAGGTCTAAAGCCAAATTCCACTGTATATGGCTTTGTGTATGTGTATATCAGATTTTGTTGTTATAATTTCCTAGGTAGACATGTATGCAAGAATTGCAAAATAGAGAAAGCACCCAAACTCTTTGACAGAATGCCTCAAAGAGATGTCAATTTGTGGAATGCAATGGTTGCAAGATATGCACAAAATGGATTTGTTGAAACTTTCAAGCAAATACAATTAGTGGGCATAGATAGATGTCATCTCATGGAATGAAATGCTAGCAGGAGGTGCAAAAATTGAGTTTGTTGAAAATCCTTAGAAACTTTCTAGGAAATGTAAATGACTGGGGAAGAATAGGAAAGGCATGCGAATGATTTGATAGAAGGGTCTCAAAGAGATCTCATCTCAGGGAACGAAATGATAATAGGATATTCACAGATTGTATTTTCTAAAAAGGCTTTAAGAAGCTTTCAAGAAATGTAACTGGTAGGCGTAAAAAGATGTCATATTATGGAATGCAATGAGCCAGCGCCTAGGGAAGAGGGGAAACTTCAATGCGGAGGAAATGAAAACATGGAATAAAACCATATAAAAATGAATCCACCAAGGTAATTTGAACATGGCGTTCAGAAAGAAGGTTTCAACTACAACATGAGAGTATATATAAACTCTATATATAATAAATCATTTAAGGTGTCCAATCTCTTTATTGGAAGCAACATAAATAATATAATGATAACAAACCTTAATTATTTATTTTTACTCTAGAATAATTGAATGTTTCACTTAAACGAATTGAAACCCTCAAACATTCATTTTCAAAAAACGAAGAGAGAGAGAAATCAACAATTTGATTGTGCATTCGGAAGGAAAAATTAAACAAAGATTAAGATCCAACCTGGATCCAACGCTTGGTATGATCGGAATGGGTGTTGATCCCAACCTCTCACTACAATTTTAACTTCTTTGATTTCGCATTCAAAAATTCCAAAAACCCCCAATTTCCAAGAATAATCCACCATATACAAAAAAATGTATAGACAAGTTTCTCCCTCCCCCAAAATAACCCAATGAAATATCTCCACCCCAAAAATGTTTTTAGGAAGAAGACAAATGAGGTTGTATGGGAATTCCCAACCAACTATCCAATAAATTATAATTAGATTTTTATTTATTAAATTAACCTTCCCGACACAAACACGGTAATTAATTTTTAATTCCATTTCTCAATAAAATAAATAATATTCAATAAACCACAATTAAATAATCAAATGGTTCCTTTCCCAAAATTAATAAACAATAACATAATTATATGCACATCCTAACATAACAACTAATTAATATTAACACTTAGAAATAGTAAATAATACCCTTACATAAATAATAAAGATTATTATAATAATAATCTAATATCCCCTTGAACCAATAATAATAACATACAAAGTGACATTATAACACATAATAGTCTACACACATTAACATAATACCTTATTGGTGCAAACCCATGACAATATTAAATCACCTCCTTCACACATATAATCATAATAATATTAATAACCAATATTCACACACACCAAAGAATAACCATAGCAATATATATACATATAGATAATAACATTAAATCACACTTTAACACACACATGACAATTATAGTTACCATCAACATATCCACCCAAGAGGCCAACTTCACTTAAATAGGTCACAATCAGAGACTAAGCATAAACCACAAAATAACTTCTTACTGGAAGGAGACATTCACATCAAAACATAAATAATGAGAATGATCACACCAGTAACCAACCGGACTTACCAAAGGAATTTTTACCATTTTAACTGAATACATACTCAAATCTAGACATTGGAGTCACACAATCACATAACCCAACAGAAACATTCACACAAGTGCAACACTCCAACCATAAGGTATAGGAGATCAGGAATTGTCCCATGATGACTTGGAAAAGTGGTCACACACTAACTCAAGTGTCCCTAATTGGGGACAATGGCTAGCATTAGGGTATAACTTGGGCCTAGATGTTATCTCCTCAACCACCATTGGGATTAGAGGCATTCTCAAACCTACTAAATCAAGTGGAGATGTAGCCTAGTACACGTTCACTCAAGAATACAAGTTAGAGCACATATTCATAATAGCTAAAGCACTAGGAAAGGAACTCTAGTAATCGTATCTGTAACATGGCATTAGAAAAATCCTAGTCTAGAATAAGTGACAACTAGCACTTCTAAGCTATGAAACCACACCTAAACAAGAGAATACAATGAAATCATAAAGAAAACAATAATATCAAATAACAACACTCCCTATGCCTGATCTTGAATCACTTCTCTTGCTCTCCTATTTATCCTTATGCAAATTTTCCCTTAGATTTTTTGTAGTACTTTTGCAAAACCTACAAATGGTAAGTAGAAGGTTGCAAGATATTAGTTGTTAAGTTGAAAATGGAAGAGAATGGTTTCTTTTATAGACAACCATTCGAATGGATGGTCGAGATCGATCCTCTAGAAGGATTCCAAGATCGATGGATGATGATTCATGAGAGGGAGGTTACAAAATGAAGGGCCAAGATCGATCTTCTGGAAAGATGCCAAGATCAATGGTCAAGAATTGATGCAACCAGGATATGCCATGTATGGAAAAGATATGACATCAACAACTATAATGCTCAACAACTACGACATAAATGAAGGCTATGACATGGATTAATAACAAAGCATATTTGACAAAAAGAGGTGCATAAATAATTTTATTTAAATTATTTATTCAAAAATGGAGAAAGTGAACAAGTGGAAAATAAATAATTCATTTGAATTATTTATTTGGAGGAAAATGAGAATGAGCATTTAATTAAATTAATCAATTTAATTAAATAGTAGGGGAGGAACTTAGACATTAAATAATTAATTTGAATTAATTATTTAAAGAGGAGAGGAATGACACATAATTAAATAATTAAGTAAATAATGATTTATTTGATTATTGAAGAATGAGGGTTTTAATGACACAATTAATTTATTTTAATTGATCAAGATAGAATAGAGATTAGAATATGAATTAATTAAGTAATTAAAATTATTTAATTATTAGAGGATGACAACCAAGGAAAAATGGTGCTCACAAACATAGCACATTTTTTAGTGTCTACATTTTTCCCCTCTTTGATATAATGTAGTTCATCGTGTTGTGTCAAAGAAATTTAATTTTGAAATATGTCACAGTGAAGAGAATGAGGAAGGATGACCAAGAGGGTTGTGGTATGCCCCCTCAAGAGGATAGGTGGGTTCAAAGAACATGAATGTGCCCCCAAAATGGATGATTATACTAGAGGATGACCGATAGAAGAAATGTTAGCATGGATAATATGGAAGAGATAGATGTTAGCATAAAAAAGGAAAGAAAGATGGAGACGAAAAGTTAGATGAGAAATGATAAGGGGCCAATCTTCATACTTTATTTTTTATATTTATCATCATTGGGCACAAAAATGTATCACAAGTGGAACACAAACACCATGGTATGACATAGACCAAGGTGTGCAAGGTGTGCATTTGTGAGAGACAAGAAGTCAAAAGGAAAAGCCAAAAGACAAGGAATGCCCTAGCTCATACTAAGGATCCAATTATCCTAGTCTTTTCTCCAAGACAAACCACAAACAACAAACAAAGAAAAGAGGCCATGATCCATCATCATCCCTCTAAATTAATTAATAGGAAATCCTCAAGGAGACTAGTAACATGACCCAAAACCAATCAAAAAGATAAGACAAATCCAAACCAATAAAGTGTTTTCCAAAGAGACAGTGTTTTCCAATTATTTTGATAATATTGTTTGATTGATAAGTTGACAAGGATTGATTGGTAGGCTTATAAATTCATTTGATTGACCTTGCCTAGCTTCAGGAAGGACACATCCTAATTAAGGAAATATTGATTGAACAAGATGACAAGATTGATTGACAAAGTTAACAAAGTTGATTGATTGTGCTTGATTTTAGGAAAGACACATCTTGATTAAGGCAAGATTCATTGACAAGGTTGACAATATTGTTTTGATTGTTTGACAAAGATTGATTGATATGACCAAGCAATGTGATACCTGAATTTAGGAAGGACACATCCTATTTAAAGCAGGGGACACATCTAATAGGGTTGACCAAGTGACAAGTGTTGACAAGACACCTAACTACAAGGACACATCTCACTTAAGGTGAATGACCAAATTGACAAAGTCTAATCTCAGGAAGGACGCATCCTGATAGAATACAAGAGATAGGACCAAATGAGACAAATGACCTAATGCTCCATTATGATAGAAGACCAATGAATTTATTGATTGATTGATGTTAAGATGATTGGTTGATTGAAAAATTTGGTGGTTATTTTTGTTCATTGATTCATGTGTTGGTTCAAATGATGACTACTTGTAGACCAAAACTATGACCAAACTCAAAAAACCCTAAAGGACTGACTTGGGTGACCTTGAGGGATCGTTGATTGATGGCCTTCCCTACATTATACACGTAGGGTCCTCGTACTTTGACACAACTTGAATTTTCCTTATTTGACAAAAGACCAAGTCATGATTTTATTTGGACAACCTAAAAGGACTAACCTAATGTCTTGGGGGCTCATTTAAGATGAAACTTGCCTACGTAGAAAATGCATAGAGACATCATAGTTCAACCACTCTAACAAAAAATAACTTAGAATCAAACTCAAACTTTGAATCTATTTTTAGAAGTTTGAAAGTTTTCTATTATTTTTTGGATTTTGATGGTTTTTTATTTTTTTGGAATTTTTTCAAGACATTTTATGATTTTTATGGATTTTGAAGGATTTAAAGGGTTGATACCCTGTGTTAATTCCCATGAAGATGTAAGTCAAGGGATTTCCCCCCAGTTAGGTATATGACTAGTTTATTAAGTGTTAGGGGAAGCAGCAAATGCGAAAAATGGTTACAAATGCAAACGATACTAAATATCGATGGTTCCAACGCCATGGTAGAATGACAAAGCTTTATTATGAATGAGGGATAAGTGTGAATGGATGGAAGAACAAATGGAGTGACAATAGATGAAGGAGCATAGACTAACTAGGCATGGTGCCTGTTTTCCAGGTTTTCACCATGGTACTTCTCTAAAGCATCACCGAAGTGGTTTTCACTTTTGGATGAATTATTTCTCTTTGCTATTTTTTCGATGTTTTTCTTTTTTTTTGTTATCACCAAGACACCTATTTTCTAGGTTTTCATTAGGGTGACTATTTTTTATTTTTTTATTTTTATTTGTATTTTTCACTTTTTAAGGGGATACTTTGACAATCAAGTGTAATACTTTTGAAGGTACATGTTGTTGATAGGTTTGGACAACAGGACAATAGTTCTCTTTCAGGAGTAAAAATTTGATAAGAACTAGATCCATATGTTGCTATGATAATGTATGAGCCCAACCAATTAGGCTTAAACTTTCTAGGTTTTACTTGTTATGCTTGATTCTTTGGATTTTCTTTTAGGACTAAATAACCAATGTCAAAGCTTCTAGGATGAATCTTCTTATTGTAACTAGGTTGGAGGTGATTCTGATATGTGTGCAAATGTGTCAAAGTGTTTTATCTCTTTTCATCCAGTAACTCTAGCTCTTGTAGATGGGATACATGATATTCTTCTTGATCAATTAGGCCTTGCATAGAGACTCGTAGGGAGGGTAACTCAACCTCTATAGGAATTAGTACTTCAAATCCATAGACAAGGGGATAGGGTGTGGCTTCTATAGGGGTATAAATTATGGTGTGATAAGCCCATAAAGCAGGATTAAGTTGTAAATTCTAGTCATGGCCAACGTCATTGATAGTCTTCTTTAAGATTTTTAGGATAGTCTTGTTAGATGTCTCAACTTGAACATTAGCTTGGGGATAATATGGAGTAGAAAAGTGATGTTGAATATGGAATTTGTCACAAACCTCATGGACATCCTAATTTTTGAAAGGGGCAACCATTATTTGTAATGATGGACTGTGGAATACCATAATGACAAACAATGTAATTTAGGATGAATTTGGCTATCTACTTACTAGTAATGTAAGTCAGTGGGATGGCTTTGATCCATTTTGTAAAGTACTCAGTAGTAACAAGGATAAACTTATTGTCCATTGGAAGAGATGGGATGGTTTTTTCCTATGAGGTCAAGTCCCCATTGAGAGAATGGCCATGGTGAAGTAAGTGGTTGCAATACTTGAATTGTTGCATGTATAAGATCTCTATGAATCTGACATTGGTGACATTTCTTCACAAAGTGATAGGAATCATGTTCCATCATAGGCCAGTAATATCCCATTCACATGAGATTTTTTGCTTAGGTAGGATCAATAGAGTGAGCTCCATATATACCATGATGCACCTCTTGTAAGGTTTTTTGTGCTTCCTTTGAGTCGAGACATCGAAGGAGGGTACTATCTAAGCTACGATGGTAAATGGTGTCTCCGATGATGACACATTTAGATGATTTTTGGATACAAGTTTTGTGTTGGTTAAAGGAAAATTCAGGAGGTATAATCTGGTCATGCAAATAGGTATAAATTTGTTTGTACCATGGTGATTGAAGACCAAAATTTCACACATAAGTTCAGTTTCAGTGACATTGAACATAGGGACCGACAATTGTTCTACCAAGAACTCGTATTGCAATGAATTATTAGGAATTTCCAAGAGAGATCTCATGGTATCCATTGCATTAGCAAATTTGTTTTGGATTCTTTGGATTTGTTGAAAAGAAGAATTATCAAAGTATAGTCTAAAACTATCCAGCATGTTTTTGTAGGTTATCAATTTATCATTCTTAGTCTCATAATCATCATTGACTTGCTTTATCACTAACTGTGAATCATGGTAGACTTGAAGATCCTTGGTTTTCCATTGTATTTCTATTCAGAGTCCTATCAATAATGCCTCATATTTTTCTATGTTATTAGTGTAGGGGAATGTTATTCAAAATTAATTGGGGATGGAATCTCCTTGAGGTGTGATGAATAGAATTCTAGCTCCTAAACCATGAATTGTGTAAGATCCATCAAAATATAACTTCCATGTAGTTGGTGCATCTATGGCAAAGATTGATTCATTTGGGAAATCCAATATCAAAGGATGATCTACTATCACTTGTCCTTTTATTGCTTTTCAATCTACATACTCAATGTTATATTCACTCAGCATCATAACCCACTTAGCTAGTCTTCCTATGAGTGATGCTTTGCTGAGAAGATATTTTAGAGGATCAATTTTGGCAATCAATTTTATCTTATGATTCAACATGTAATGTCTTAGTTTTTGTGCTACAAATATCACTACTAGACATGCTCTCTCAATAGGACTAGTTCAAATCATATCCAACTAAGGTGCAATTGATGTAATATATAGCCTGATCTTTGCCATCATTATCATTTTGTGTTAATAATGCCCCCAGTGTTGATGTTGTTGTTGTTATATATAATATAAAATATTTTCCATCGATTGGAGGCATAAGAATTGGTGGAATCAATAGATAATTCTTGATTTGATCAGATGTTTCTTGACACTTTTCTATCCAATTGAAGGGAATTCCTTTTCTTAACAGATGTTAGAATAGGTGGATCTTGTCTACTAATTGAGCAATGAATCTGTTGATTGATTGTAGTCTTCCTTGTAATGTCCCCACCTAATTGATATTGGTTGGTGGTGGAATTTCTAAGATAGCTTTGACTTTTGAAGGATCAAATTCTATTCCTCTGTGTGAGACTATGTATCCAAGTAGTTTTCCTGATTGGGCCCTAAAAACACATTTCTTTGAATTTAATCTGATTTGGTATTTTTTCAATTGTGTGAAAATATTATCCAATACTACTAAGTTCCTACTTCGTTCCAAAGATTTAGAGATAATGTCATCAATATAGTTAAGCACATGCATAGAGTCATGAAAGATTGTAGTCATCACTCTTTGATATGTGGCTCTGACATTTTTCAGTCCAAACAACATCATGTTCCAATAGAAAGTTCCCCAAGCACATGTAAAAGTTATTTTTGGTTGATCTTCAATAGCAATTATTATCTAATTATAACCCGAAAATTTATCCATGAGTGATAACAATTCATATCCATTTATGAGCTCTACTATGATGTAGATGTTTGGTAAAGGAAAATCATCCTTGCGACAAGATTTGTTGAGATCTCTAAAATTTGTGTTGATTCTAATTTGACCATTTGGTTTGGTGATAGGAAAAAGATTTAATATCCACTCTACATAATAAATAGAATGAATGAATCCAACATCTAGAATTTTCTTCAATTCTACCTTGACAAGGAGTGAAATCTGTGGATGCATTTTTCTTAGCTTTTGTTTGTATGGTTTAGCATTAGGTAGCAATGGTAAGTGATGTAAGACCAATTCAAGATCCAATCCAGGCATATCAACATATGACCAAGCAAAATTTTCTTGTCTTTTTACAAAGAATGTTGCGAACTTAGGCTTTTCCTTGTCAGTCAAAGATGCTGCTAACTGTATGATTATGGAATTATCTTGTTTTCTAATATTCACCTCTTTTGTTTCTTCTATTAGAAGTTGTGATCTCTTTCAGTATATTGTGAGACAGTCCAATCCTCCATCCTCAATCACCTTAGGGGGGTTTTCACCTTTGGATATGTCTATTTTTTTTGGTTTTTCATGGTCAACAGGTGCCTTTCAATTTTCACCTCAAGACCTATTATTTTTATTTTTACTTCTATCATTTTCACTTTTGTGACTAGAGGATAGGACAACCTCACCAAATTATGTTTCATAATCAAGTTCTATGGAAAATCTAGCCTTGTGATCCCTGCTAGGTATTCCTTCACGAAGTCCCATAAACTCAGAGATTGCTTCATCATTTTTTAAAGTGTCTAAACTTGGTGGGTCTTGTTGATCCCAATCTATGAGTTGTGGGTACACAAGAGGTAAGTCATCATCAGTACTATCAAGAGTCATGGTGTAGGAAAATAAGGTAAAGATAGAGGTAGAGTCATTAGGTTCCCATGAGGCAACTTCAATGGGTTCCCAAAATTGTTTGATCCATTCTTCTTTATTCAAAGGGGATTTTGGATGAGGGCTTGGTGGGCTTATCAGGGAACCAATTGTATGCATTTTACTGAGTTGTATTTCTAGGGGAGGCTCATCAATTATTCCAAAGAGTTTATCTAAGTCCATAAAGGTAGTGGAGGATAGGGAATCCAATTCATATTCATTAGAATTAGCATCAAAATCCCAAGGGTCCTCATATGTCTCAATCTCATCTAAAGCATTAGCAACCTCACTCAAAGGTAACCTGATACCTTGGATAGTCACTTTTAGGTACAAACCCTAACTGTTGATGTTTGATCAACTTAGGAAGTTGCAAGGGTTCGATCACTCATTGTTTATTTAAGCCAAGACCACTGTGTCTGGCATATTCTTTTCACTTCATTATTCAGAACCCTTTTGGATATTCTTCAACTAGCAACCTCTTAGATTCAATGTTCTCATCTTATCTATATAATCATGTGAGAATGTGATCATCTAGAGATTCTTTGGCAAGATTTTTCCCATCTGATAAAAGTTGTAGGAGGATCATTGATGATAACCTTAGGTTGCAATGGATGTGGTTTTCCATATGACTTGAGTGATTTAGGTAGTTTACCAATGAAAAAGAGACTCTTCATGTTATATTCCTCACATCCTTTGTCTTGGATATGGATCTTAGGCATGGGAGGCATGGTGAATGAAGTGGATGAAATGACTAGAGTAGATGGGACAATGTAGTGAGATGGAGAGCAGATGAAGTTGAAGGTGAGGCCTCTCGATTGATGGGAACTTGATGTTCAATAGTTCCTCTTAGGTTTGAACAATACTCAAAAGGATCAAGGTCACCTGGAATAGTGATTTCAATGCCATTGTATGGTAATTTGAGGCATTGATGGTAGGTAGATAGAATATCCCTCATAGTGTAAATCCAAGGATGCCCAAGGAGTATATTGTAATGTAAATCTAGATCTAAGACATGAAATATTATATCTTGCATTGTTCAACATCATCATGAGATTTGATGGTGATTTTCTCTGTTTGATATATACAATTCTCAGAGTATCCTAATGCTTTCACCAGTTTTAGTGAGTAAATGTTTAGACATGTTCCACCGTCTAATAGGACTTGTCTGATCTTGCATTTATCGACGTAGACTTTGAGATGTAAGGGGTCATTATGATCAGATTTTGGAATGGAAAAATCTTGTTTAGAGAAGGTGACATGGTGTGGCATAGCTAGATATCCGACCATGGCCTAAAATTCATTGAAATATAGGTTTGTAGGGATAGAAGTGTCTTTAAATTCTTTTTCAAGGATAGCTCTATGTTGTGGGGATGTGAGAAGGAGCTCCAAGATAAAGATTTGTGCATGGGTTTTTCCCAAATTCTCTAGGAGATTATATTGGCTATTTGGTTGAGGATTAGGTGGAGGTCCTAGAATAGTTATCTTGGTTCTATGAGTAGAAATAGCATAGTCTAAATTCAGCTTGTTTATGGTGAGGGTAGCAATGTGACAATCAAAGGGTGTTATGTTAAGAATAATGGTGCTATATTCATGTTTAACTGTGGAATAGTTGGCACTATTTTTTTTCCCTGAACTGGAGGCTTTCCCTTTATCAAGGTCTTGCAAGGGAGTCTTGAATATGGTATGATCAAAATTGGTTTTGCCTTGTGGGTCTCCCAGTGATATGGCTCCATTTTCAATGAGGTCTTGAATAATTCCCTTGATTTTCCAACATCTAGTTGTTTTGTGTCCTTTTCCATGATGATATTCATAGTATTCATCTTCTTTCCACCGATCAGGTTTGATCAAAGTAGGTTCATAATTACTGGTGTCTAGAAGTGAGATGATATTAGATTGAAAAATTCATTCAAGAATTGATTTGAAGGGTTCACCCAATTGAGTGCATGTTCTTTTGGCATGGGGAGGTCCTCTTCATTGTTGGTTGATTTGGACAACATTCAACGTTTGTTTTTGACTTTGGATTTTTTTATTTGGTATGGTTAGTGTATTTGATGAGAAGGGACCTTTAATTTGAATGGTTGGACCTTTGGTTATTAGTTTGGCATCAAAAACTCCATAATTTGTGACATTTTTATCGTGGGAGTAGTATTCTCTCTTGCCATTGTTGGATTTTGAATTTTCTTTGTTTATCTTGACTAGTCCTTTGGTGATAAGACCTTTCTCAATAAGGACACCTTTCTCAAGAATCTCTTCAAAGGTTGTGCAACATTGGATTTGAATTCGGCTCATGAGTTCCCTATTAATATTTTCCACAAACATGGTGACCAATTGTTTTTCAAGAATATGACAAGGAAATTTGCTAACCAAACCTCCCCATCTCTAGTAGAATGAGGTGAGGGGTTCCTCTTATTCTTGTTTGGTTGTGCTTAATGTTGCAAGGGTGACATCATTTTTAATGTTGAAGGAAAAATGATTGATGAATTTGTCAGCTAGTTCACCCCATGTTCTTATTCTTGGAGCAAGATGTGCAAACCAATCTAGATCTGCCCCTGTGATGCTTTGTGGAAATAATCTCATTAGATAGGTAAGATTGTATGAGAATTCCATACATGATGTGTTGAATTCCTGAATGTGTTCTATTGGATCCCTTGTCCCATTGTACTTAGGTAAAGGTAGCATTGTAAAATGAGGGGGAAAGGGTGGCATGTATACATTTTGATCAAATGGAAAGGGGCACAATTCATCCATGGAATAGCTCTTTTTGTTGGTCCCCAATTGCATTTTTTTCATCTGTTGTTGAAGGGTCTACAGTTGTTGTATGAAGAAGTCTGCAAGAGATGGTTTTGCATTATTTTGATTTGGCATCACGATATTGGTATTAAGTGTGTGAGTTTAAAATGTGAATAATAAAATTAAGTCTAAACAACACACCAATGAAACATTATATTAGAGAATTCAAATAACAATCTAACTGAATTGAAAAAAACACATTCTCTAAAGCCACCCCATTGTTCTCTATCTCCAAGGATTTGATAATTCATAATTGCTCTCAAATTGTTTGTGCACTATGACCTTTTGAATGACAACCTGAAGAATGAGATGCTAGAAAATGCAAGAATCTATTCCTACATGATTGATTGCTAAGCTATATGATGAATACGATAATGATGCGATGATGTTGTATGAAAATGGAGACTATTCTATGATAATGATGTGATGAAACTACAGTAATTAAGATGCAGCTAATGTTAGATCCATTATTATGCTAATGGATTCTAAATGCTAAAAATGCTAAATGCTCAAATTCTAAATTCTTACAATGCTCTAATGAAAATTTTGTAGAGTAAGATTGCTCAAGATGGAGATCCTTTTTGCTATAGAATGAGGCTATATTTATAGATTTTCCAAGGCATAAACTTATGTGGCAGCAACCAATGGTCTAGATTTGATCTGGATAGATGAACGGTGGAGGATGAAGAAGTTAGAGATAATCAAGGAGAATGTTCCCTTTATGAAAACAATCTATGAAGTGTGAAGGAGAATAAATGGAATAGAAGAGCCAAGTGTCCCAAATTTGTTTAAAAATTTGTTGAGGATAAAGCCCAAATTAAATATTTGAAATATTCAATTTGTTGAGACGCATGATGAGGTGGAAGGAGGAAAAATCTCTAAACATGTGACTAAATTCAAATTTAGAATTTAAATTTAATAAGAAGTTAACTAAATAAAATAAACTATTTAAATTTGTTTATTTAATTAAGATTAGAAGAATATGATTTAAGATAGAAGAATTAGAAAATGAACTATATAAATAAATTTAGAATTTATTTATAAGTAGATGAATTAAAATGTTTATTAATTAGATAACTTTTATTTAATTGATTAATTCTTCAGACTAATTTTAGGTGTATACATTAAGGTCATATATTGGATGACATGAATTAGGATTGATTTCGTGTGACGTGAGACCTTAGTTTCCATATTGATTTGTGTTGGTTTGATTTGGAATGTGTAGACATCTAAAAATGGTCACAGTTAATTAAACCTATTAATTAATTAAATATGAATTATTTAATTAAAATTCTTCTAAATTCATCTACATATAAATAAATTTAATTATTTATATCATTCACTTTCTACATTCTACCTTTTAATTAAATAAATAAGTTTATTTAATTAGTACCATCTTCCTCTTAATTAATTAAATAAATTTCACAATTTATTTATATTAATTATCACAAGTTTAAATTTACAATTTAAATGATATTCTTCTCACATTTAATTAAATATTTCTAATATTTAATTAGGCACTTTCTAGTTCTACATTTCACATTTGATTAAATATTCTAAAATATTTAATTAGAAACTTTCTTCTTTTCATATTTAATTAATTATTTTATATATTTAATTAAAGCGCTTTTTATCATCTCTCACACATAATTAAATATTATTTATTTAAATTATGGAAGCTTCTAAATTTATTGTCACATGTAATTAAATAAATTTATTTATTTAATTAGAGATTTATCCTCAACTATAAACTAACTTCTCATAAATGAAGTGCACAAATGACAACTTTTCTTCATTTTGGAATGAAGAAAGTTGTATAGGAGGGAACATCTCCCTTTATTCTCTCAACCTTCTATTTTTTTCTCAACTTCTTAATCTCTCACCATTCATCTTGATAGGTTTGAACTCAACCATTGATCTTGGCCAGCTAGATTCTTGCCTCCAAAAATCTATAAATACAACCCTCTTGTGAGTTGAAAAGGATCCTAGATTTTGTGAATTTAGTATAATCATTATAGTTGCATTCAAATAAGCATCCTAGCATAATAATTTTAAAGTTCATAGTATTTTAGTTCTTCAACTTTATAGCTTCAATCACATAGCAATAGACATGCATGTTGCATAAATCTCGTTCTCCTAAGTTGTAATTTCAACAAGCTGCTACTTACACCAACTGAGAGCCAATAACTTGCATTGAATCCTTAGAGATAGAGGACAATGGGACACATTTGAAGGAGCTGCTATTATTTAGAGTTTTCTTTTTCTTTTTAATTAGTTTCCTTCAATCTAATGTTTCATTGGTTTGTTAGTTTATCATTCTAGTTAGTACACTTATTCTAACAACACAGAATGAAATTGGCATTTAGATTTTATCCAAAGGTCATATTTGCATGTGGTATGGTGTTTTGGAATTGAGGTTTAGGTCCTTGATCTGTACCCTGGTTTTGGAATTTAGGTCCTTGATTGATGTTTTGCGATGAAGAGATGGTTCCTTGATTGATATTTTGTGATGAAGGAATGGTCCCTTGATTGGAATTTTTTGATGAAGATGTAGGCCCTTGATTGATATTTTGGGATGAAGGGATGGTTCATTGGTTAGAATTTTGGAATGATGGAAGGGACCCTTGATTATTTTTTTGCTTTGGTTTCTTTCGTGAGACAATGTGAACCTTTGTAGGTTGACTTGATGAAGGTGTACTTTGAAATTGGAATAAGGACCCTTGATTTGTGTTTTGAAGTGTAGGAATACGATATTTATTTTCATTTTGAGTCAAAGGTGTAGGATCTTGTGAAGTAGAACCTTGATGTGTGTTTTGGAAAAGGGGATTTATAAAGGTCTTACCCATGGACTTAGAAGAGCTTCCAAGTGTAAAAGTTTTTCCTTGTGTTGTGGTATGGGCTAGCTTATTTCCAAATTTTGGGATGCTTTGGATATGTGTGGTAGTGGTACTCATGTGTGAAGTTGTCCCAAGGGGTGTGTTTGATGTTTGAGATGATGGAGGCATTCCAAGTGCAACTGGATTTTCAGTTTCTTCTTCTACAAGGTTTGACACATCAAAACCTTTAGGTACCTTGGCACCCTTTTTAGCTAGGGCATAGAATAATTTGTTAGGGTTGGCACTAACAAGTTGGTCAATCATGCTTAAGATTCTTGGATCTTGATAAGCCCTTTCAATTTCTTGTGGATTCAATTGTATGTTGAATTCTTCTAGGCTCATGTCTTCCCCATGTGTTGGTTTAGTTTTCTTGTGATATGTCTCTTGTAGGTGTAGAATGATTTGAATTTGTTCCAAGGGTAGTTTCATGAAAAGTGTCATTTGAATACCCCATGTCATTTCTTTTGGATTTTGACCTTGTTTCAACCATGTGAGACTTTTTCAGGTTTAGGGATAATGCAAGATGTAAATGATACTATGCTATGTTTTTTGAATTTTGGATTTTAGGATATGAAAATGCAAGGAAGCTAAAGTAGGGATGATAATGCAAGGACAATAATGAAAAATGGATGGGAATAATTAATTCTAAAGGATGCTAAAATATTATTGGCAATGAAAGTGAGTGACAAGGTGATTAGATAATGCTAATTAAAGATCAAGGTAATGATGTAATTGAGACTATGATATATTTTTGTATTTTTGGAGTATAAGGATGCAAAGTAAAATCTAGGTAATATGGGTCTAAATGAGAGTAATGTGAAGGAATTTTAAACTAAGGGTGGCAATAAAGTTAATATGAACCCAAGGCAACAAATTCCAAATTTCATTGACCATACGAGAAAAAACAAGACTAGGACACAAGACCAAGACCAAACTTGACAAAGTGACAATAACAAGACAATGACAATGAAAATGGTCAATGACAAATAGAATGTATAACCTAGAATTTCCAGAAGCTCAAAGGTCTCCCTACATTCAAAATTTGGAGGTCTAAGTTCAACCTAAGGGTGAAAGTATGATTTGAGTAGTATAAAGGATGGATGAATGTAACCTATAATGCAAAGTAATCCTAAAAGGAATGCTAAAATGAGAAGGTAAAGCTGGAATGTCTCTGATTTATCAGTCAAAGGTCACAGTGAAATTGTTTTGGTCAAGTTCTGGACACAAATTTTAGAATTTTTTGTGTAGTAGAAAATTACAACTTTGTTTTCAGTAGATGTGTTTTACAGTTGCAACTCAGGTTGTCAAATGTGGCTCTATTTTAGGTACTTGTGTTTTATAAAGTTAGTTGTAGTTTTCTAGGTTTTAGTTATAGTTCACAATAACATTTTTGGCTTTATGTCTATCAGTTGTGGTTTTCTAGAATGTAGTTTTAATAGTTTTGATGTTTTCGAATAGTTTTTGATCCATATTTTGAGTGTTTCTGAAGAAATATGATTGGAAAAAATAATACACAGTATCAAGTACTTTGTTTTGATCTGGTTTGATGTGAAATTTTAACAAGGAACAAGCATGAATCGTAGTTGGAAAGGGTTTGTATACTTGGTATAGGCTCACTAAAATACCCCAGATTAGTGTTGAACACCTCTCCTTCTTGAGAGCAGATAGCTTGGAAGTTTTGTGGCACTGGATCCCCCTTACTTGGCACTCACTTCTCGGGTGCACCAACTTCGAATCCCTAGGTAGTCACTTCCCAATAATTTTCTATCTCTACTCAAGCGAGTCAGTAGTGAGTAACTTCGAGCATGTTACTGTACCCTGCACCATACCAAGCAACGGTTGAAAGGCTAGGCTTCTAAAAGAAAGAGGTGTCTAGTAAGGGCATCTGGTATGGGGGATACTATGATAAACTCCCTCAAGAGGTCTCCCAAACTTTAGAACAAGGTTTTTACGTATCATAAAGATACTAGGGGAGAGCTAGCACATATCATCCTATTGATTGCAAAATTTCCTCACAATCATAAGTTTATATAGTGGTTCAGAAGGAATTGGCTTTAGCTTGTTACCACTTGGGTTGTTCCCACCTTTTGAAGCAAGGTGACAGGCCCTCTAATGGGTATGGCTTTCTAATCATCGAGTTTACACAAGGTGAGAGCATAATAACTACCATCCTTCAAACACCAAAACATGTGGTTCATTACTAGTGTAGAGTAGGGGTGTAGATCTCTTATTAGACACAATTTAATCAATTTGGAAAAATAATTTAATCTTGAAAACCCTAACTTGGTGTTGTTTCACAATTTCTTCATATTCCCTTGTAGCATGTCAAACAGTGAATTTTCTTCATAACTTTTAAAAAAAACTTCAAACCCATAAAATAATTTACATTTTAGATACCCTTTATGTCATTATTTAACATATCTAATTTGTGCATACACTTGTTTTGGAACTTCCCCTTCTTATTTTGACTACTACACTAAAATGAAGTTTAATTAGCCTTGTTTCTCAAAGTAACTTTGTGAAAATCTTCACCCAATCCACAAAACTCTATTCCAATGCTCTTCACAGGTCACAAATGGTGTGAATAAACAAATTTTGGCAAGTGAAATACCCATTGTACACATCTAAAAATGGTCACAGTCGATCAAACCTGTTAATTAATTAAATATAAATTATTTAATTAATGTTCTTAAGTCATCTACATATAAATAAATTTAAATATTTATTTATATTATTCATTTTCTAATTCTTCTAATTTAATTAAATAAATAAAGTTTATTTAATTAATGTTATCTTCCTCTTAATTAATTAAATAGATTTTACAATTTATTTACATTAATTATCACAAGTTTAAATTCACAATTTAAATAATATTCTTCCCTCCACATTTAATTAAATACTTTCAATATTTAATTAAATCATTTTCTAAATTTCCCACTCTTCTCACAAAATTAAATATTCTCAATATTTAATTAAAAAATCTTTTTCTTTTCTCACATAATTAAATATTTGTAATATTTAATTAAAAGCCTTTTCATATTTCTCTCACACATAATTAAATATTTATTTATTTAATTATTGGAGACACCTTTCAATTGTCTCTTCATTTTCTGTCTCTCAGAATTCCACCTTCTTTTCGAATTCTCGATCTCTCACCGTTCATTTCAACAGGTTTGAACTCGATCATTGATCTTGGCTGATCGAATTCCTACCTTCAAAAATCTATAAATACAGCCCTTTCATGAGTTGAAAAGGACCTCGAATCTCGTATTTTCATGCGTAGTTACTATAGTCGCATCTTTGCATTCATAGCATTTCAATTTTCATAGGTTAATCTTGTAGCAATGCATATGCATTTTTATTAATCTCATTCTCTCAAGCTGCCATTCTACAAGCTGTTGTTTTAAACAAACTGAGAGCAAGCATCTTGAAGCGAATCCTTGGAGATAGAGGACAATGGGACGAATTTGAAGAAACTGTGGTTTAGAGTTTGTATTTACTTTATTTAATTTGATTTCTTCAATCTAATGTTTCATTGGTGTATTACCTTAGATTCAATTTTATTTACACATTCTAATGTACACATTTCTGGCGCCCACCGTGGGGCCAAGCCCCACATTTAATTTCTCTTTTCATAGATTTTTCTGGCAGGTGACGGACAAAAATCATGATTTAGTGCATACGAAGACTGTTTCAGTGCATATGATGACTGTTTTGGTGCATACATGACCTGTTCTAGCGCATATGTGAACTCTTTCAGTGCATACGATGACTGTTTTGGTGCATCCCTGTGAACTCTTTCGATGTATTCAAAACCTGTTTTGGTGCATCCGCTGACTGTTTCGGCGCATCTACGAGATCTTTCAGTGCATACATTACCTATTTCAGTGCATACGTTAACTGTTTCAGTGCATACATATTCTGTTTCAGCCTATACTATTGTAAAAAAAATTAAATTTTGATTCCGACACAATCCGTGGATAGGATTTTTCTGATGCTATTTTTAAGAAAATGAACCAATCCTAGGGTAGACATTTAAATTTGAATTAACCAATCCTAGGATAGTTACCAAACATAATTTTCTTTTGGTTAAAATAAACCCCATGTTTTTAGTGAAGCAACATCTTCACTTAGAATAGAAAATTTGTCAATTTGGGATTTAAAATTGAACCATTATTTGCTTGCCATGATTGTGGGTAATAGGTTTATGCTCTCCCCTTAACTGGGTGATCAAAATACCAGACTTACCTTTTATTTTATGCAATTTAATGCTTTATTACATCCTTTAGAAGGCTTGCTCTTGTGGGAAAAATTACTCACCCAAGAGGAACGACCTAAGTGGGAACACCTAAAGCCAAGGTTTCCAACCCACTTTAATCAAAAGCAAGTTGTTGATGAAAATCCAACTTGACAGTAGTGCGGAAGATAACCATCCCCAAAACCTTTGTTCTAAAGGTTAGGAGGTCTCTCGAGGGAGTATATCTATTTGCCACACTGAACAGATACCCTTGCTACGAACCATAGTGTAGAAAGCCAACCGTGTCAGTATCCAAACATCATTTTAATCATGGTGCAAGGGGAGGGAAGAATCTGCCCCCAAGACACTCACCATATAGTCACCATGGACTGTTTGCTCAAGGGATTCAGTATCCACTTCCGTCACTTTGAGTATGCACCTGGAAAATACAAAAACACGGGCGCCCTCTAGGGGGTGACAAGGCTGTGTGAGTCAACGCAATTTTAAGCTATGGGCTATGATTACTTTGATGACCTATTTGACAAATTAAGAGTGAGTCTGACTGAAGTGTTTATATTGTTCAAAAACCTATGGAAATCTCAAAGAACATACACTCTTTGTTTAGATTTTAGGATTAACAAAACAATTGTCTGCTTCTATGCTGTGTTTTTCATATTTAAATCAGATTAAGATCATCCAAAATAAGAGAATTTTATCAAACTGTCAAAACATGTCGGTCTCAGAGCTATTTTAGCACATTTGGTCTCTATTTTAGTGCATTTGGTCTTTGTTTTAGCACATTCGATCTTTGTTTTAGCACATCCAGTCTCTGTTTTGGAGCATACGTGCTTTTTTTTAGTGCATCTGTGTTTTGTTTCAGTGCATCTGTGCTCTATTTCGATGCATCTGTGCTCTATTTTAGCACATTTGTGCACTAGTTCAGTGCATTTGTGCTCTGTTTTAGCGCATTCAGTCTCTATTTTGACGCATTTGTTTTTCGAGCCTAGGTGATTTTTTGGTTTTTAGAAATCAATTCGTATTCATCCTTCTTATGTTTACCAACTTGCAATTGCATATATTGCTCATCCAAATCAAATTCTGCAATAGAGAACTCAATCACATTTAGGCATCTATAAAATTCATCTTTCTACAAAACTAAGATCAAACTTAACAAAGTGCAAAATCACCTTTATTTTTCAATCTTTCTTTTAATTCCCGCAAACAAGATTTTCATCCTTTCACTCAGGGAATCATGAGCTAAAGATTAAAAATCCTTTTAAGTCATAGAATCTTCATTCTATCCTGACTTTCATCATCATTGCACTATTTCATTCCTTTGATCAAATTTGGTAGGATTTGAGTAAAGCTTATGCCTGTTACCACGAGATCTCGAAAGCACATAGAAAAAGAGGAAAGTATAGTGAGCAAAATGGGTGATAATAGTGAGAGGGAGGAAAACCCCTTTAACATGTCAAATACTGAGGAATTAATGAAAGAAAAGCTTCAAGAAGCAGAACAGGATCCTCAATTCCATACCCTCATGGAAAAGGTTTTAGAAAGAAACAAGGAAAGATACTTCCTTTCTTTAGCTATTCAAGGAGCTAAGTTACCTGTCGATTTTGACAGGAAAGGGATTAAAGAGAATCCTAAAACTCCTCTTGACGATTTTAGTACCCTTACTTAATAGATCAAAGAATTACAAGGGAAAATAAAAGAAATGCAAGGGCGAGCACCAAAGAAATATGTTTTGGAAGAAATATGTCCTTATCCATTCGATAGAAATCTTCGAATGATACCTTTTCCAAAACATTGCGAAATCCCTAAGTTTGATAGGTATAATGGGAAAACTGACCCCATTGAGAATGTAAGGGATTTCTAAAATATGAGTTTAGAATTCACTCGTGAAGACACCTACTTAATGCGGTTGTTTCCACGAAGTCTGGGTGGACAATCCATGGAGTGGCTTTCAAAGATCACTCCCCCCATCAAAAACTTTGAAGAGGTGATAAATAAATTTATATCACAATACTCTTACAACATCCAACACCAAATAACCATGCTTGATCTTTGTAAGATAAAACAAAAAGTAGGGGAATCTTTCACTACATTTTTGCAAAGGTGGAGAAGAATGTTTGCTAGATACTCTCATCCTATTCTTGAAAAGGAAAAGATGGAGATCTTCATCGATAGTCTTAATCAAGAAATGAGTTACAGACTAAACCTTCATTGTCCTCCGTCATTTGAAATATTGATTGAAAATGCAATCACTATTGAAGGTGCATTGATCAAGCATGGAGTTCTAAAATTTGATAAAGAGGGTTCAAATTCGTACAAAAACAACAACAATAATAATCATAATAACAATGAAAAGTCATGATTTTGGACCCGAAATAAAAATGTTGGGAATGATGGGGTAATAGGTGCTAACAACATGAATATGAAGTCTGTCGTCCTTAATGTGTCAGGTGTTCAACGTAACAATAATATCGGAAATTATAGCACCCAAGGCAATGTTTCTAATCAAGGAAACACAAATAACACTCGTGGAAATAATTTTGGCAATAATCAAAATTCAAATGCGCCCAGACCATCATAGTTTACAAGTCAATGGAGTTTCACTCCCTTGGGCCAATCTTTGGAATCCATTCTCAAAGAGCTATTGAAACAAAATGCTATTAAATTGCCACCACAAAGAGATTATGAACCTTGAGTTAAACCACCATCATGGAATGACTCACATTTCTATGATTATCATAGATGTAAAGGTCATAAGACAAATAGTTGCCAATGGTTAAAGAATGTTGTCCAAGATTTGATTGATAATCATACCATCACAGTTGAGAGATACAATGTCAATAATGATCATCAAGCATTCAAAAATCCACTCCCTAATTATCACAAAGGGGAATCTTCAAATGATAAGGGCAAGAATGTTAATAATATCCAAGACATTATTATCAATCATATCTATATGGATGACCCTCAAATCAATGCTATCTGAATCAAAGGTAAGCCAGAATATTGAGAGGTCAATGTTACCACAGGGGGACAAGCCAAGATCATTGTCAAAGGTGGCTCATCTAAAGCAACAATTTCCCCTCCAATTCAATACAATTTGGTTCAGCAATTACGAAAAACGTCAGCCCAAATCTCTATCTTGGAGCTTTTAAAGTTATCACCTACACATAAGGACATTCTAGAAAAGGCTCTCGTCGATACAACTGTATCTCCTGATCTAGATACCGATAAATTTCAAGCCATGGTGGGATGCTTGTCCTCCAACACATGTTTATCTTTTTCTAAAAGAGACGATTCATCCATAACCCATCCGCATAATTCAACACTCTATTTAGAATTCATGGTTCACAAAGCCCACATTAGACATGTCCTTATAGATGGGGGAGCCAGATTAAATATTTGTACTTTAAAATTGGTCCTAGCTTTGGGATATTCAGTAGAATTTATAGACCCATGGGGGAAAGAACTTCAAAAGGCCTCATCATGTTACCAATTAGGGTGGGACTTGTTGTGAAGAATACTTTTTGTCAAGTTATCGACCAGGATCTAACCTACAACATACTATTGGGTCATCCATGGATCCATGACATGCAAGCGGTTCCATCTACTTATCATCAATGTTTGAAGTTTCCATATGATGGACAGGAAGTAATGATACCCGGTGATCACAATAGCAGTCAAACTTGTTCTAACCTAAGAGCAACTCAGGACACATTTGTCCCACATAATAGAGAGGCTTTAGCCATCTCTACCTCCAAAAACAAACAACAAGTGCAAGAAATGATAAGCAATTTTGGAACCAAGATAAAATTAAAAGACAATGGGGTGGGAGAATACTCTTTATCTCTCTCTAATATACCTCCATCACCAAGATCTCATGGTCAGCCATCAACATCTACACAATAGGCTGCAACAGTTTTATCTTCAACTTCAACCCCCATCACCAAGTTTAATGGGATGTTTATCAAAGAAACTGAAGGAGAAGATAGAGCTATTCTTGACTGGCTCTATAAAGATGAAGAAGAATCCGTACAACACATCAATATGGAAAAGGTTATGCTATCATGCAATAGATGGGTTATGAAGGAAATGGCCCTCTAGGTAAAAGAAAAGAAGGTATTATGGAACCTGTCCAATTAAAAACAATGACCCAAAAGATAAGACTGGGTTGGGATATGGTGAAGATACTAAAGAAAAGGTAACACAAAGGCCATCTAACCAAGAAATAGCTGAATCAATTCTGAGAATTCAAGTAGATAATTCTAAAACAGACTCAAATGAATATGAATGGGATGACTTCTCGAACGATACTTTCATCTCAGAGAAAAGGGTGGCTGTCATACACAAATTCTCACCTACATTCTTACAAAGAGAAAGCTCAAGACCTCCATTTGAATACGTCATACAAAGCGATCATGACTCTAGTGAGACCAATTCGATTCAAAGTGAGATAGATCATTTTGAGGAGGATACCATCTTAGAATTCTCCCATAATAACATTGACAATAACATCATGACCCTAACGGCCAATGAATTTACTCATCCTAATGATCCTTTACCTTTGGTTCATCCTGAACTCATTGATTGGGAACAAATTGCACCCATGGATATTCCAACTTTTCCAAATGATGAAACCATAATAAATTTTCTTTGTTCATCCTATCCCGAAATAAGTTCCACTGGGGAATCGAAAGGTCAGAGTTTTCGACAGGAAAGTGCCAAGTTTCTCAACTTTGAAATAAATAACATAAAAGAAAGACCTAATGGTGAAAACCTAACAAAGGCAGTATTAGGTCAAGAAAAAAGAAAAATGAAAGAAAGATCTAATGGTGAAAACCTAACAAAGGCAGTATTAGATCAAGAAAAGAGAAAAATAAAAAGCGTATCCAATGGTGAAAACCTTTCAAAGGTGCCAGAGGATGGGAAACTTGACACTCTTCTAGAGTATGATCAGGAAAGATCTTCCATTTTGATCAAACCAACAAAGGCACTCAATATAGGTACTACAGAAAAGCCTAAAGTTTTGCAATTGGCCGCATCTCTGATAGATGAAGAAGTACCTAAATTCACAAAATTTCTCAAAGATAATCAAATCAGTTTTGCATGGTCCTACATAGATATACCTAGATTAGATCCAAATCTCATCATGCATCATCTATCTATTACACTGGGGGCAAAGCCTATAAAACAAAAACTCAGAAAAATGCACCCACATGTTGCATTATTGGTTAAAAAGGAACTAAAGAAACTTTTAGATGTTGGATTCATCCGATCCATAGATTATGCAGAATGGATTTCCAATATCATGCCTATTTCAAAGTCAGACAGAAGGATCAAAATTTGCATGGATTTTAGGGATTTGAACAAAGCATGTCCTAAAGATGACTTTCCTTTACCAAACATCGATATGATTGTGGATTTAACTGCTGGACATGCAATGTACTCATTAATTGATTGATTCTCAGGATACAACGAAATAAATATTGCACTAGAAGATCAAGATAAAATAGCATTCACATGTCCTTGGGGTACATATTGTTGGAACGTAATGCCATTTGGATTGAAAAATGTGGGAGCTACCTACCAATGAGCAATGACAACAATTTTTCATGACATGATGCATACATTTATGGAGGATTATGTTGATGATCTTCTTGACAATTCTAACACTAGAGAAGGACACATCGATATTTTATCTAAAATTTTCAAAAGAATGGAACAATTCAAAGTAAGACTTAATCCTAAGAAATGTGTTTTTGGAGTAAAATCTGGAAATCTACTAGGATACATTGTGTCAGAAAAGGGAATTGAAGTGGATCTAGCTAAGGTACAAGAAATTCTTGATATGCCACCACCAAGGAACATTAGTCAACTACGCTCTTTACAGGGATGGTTATAATCCATTCAAAGATTCATTGCTCAACTGGCAGATAAGAGTTTACCATTTACACATCTCTTGCATAAGAATGTTCCTTTCAAGTGGGAACACAAATGTGAAGCAAACTTTAATCAAATAAAGCAGTACCTCATGAATCCACCCATATTGACTCCACCAATACAAGGTGTGCCTCTCGTATTATATATTGTTGCCAAGGAAGTATCTTTAGGAGCATTTTTGGCACAGGAAGATTACTCAGGAAAAGAACGAGCTATTTATTACATCAGTCAAACCTTGACAAGTCATGAGCTAAATTACACCTTTGTTGAAAAAGCTTGTTTAGCAGTGGTGTTCACTTCTCAAAAGTTATGACACTACATGTTAACTCATATGGTAAAGCTTGTGGCTAAGATTGACCCACTCAAGTATCTTCTAAGCAAGGCAACCTTAACTGGCAGGTTGGCTAAATGGGTTATGATCTTAAGTGAGTTTGATATTCAGTATGTGGATCGAAAAGCTATAAAGGGACAAGTAATTGTAGATCAATTAGCAAAAGCACCAATGCTAGCAGAACATCCAATACATGTTGATTTTTCTGATACCGACATTTTTGCAGTAGATATCCAATAGTCATGGTCACTCTACTTTGATGGTTCTTACACTCAACATGGTTCAGGAGCAGGAATTATTTTTATTACACCTCAAGGACATACAATACCAAAATCTTATCGGCTAATGTTTCCTTGCACAAACAACATAGCTGAATATGAGGCATTGATAATCAGTATGAGAATTGCAGTGGAATGGAAAATCACAGAACTTCAAGTTTTTGATGATTCAAACTTGTCATAAATCAAATCAATGATGAATACCACACTAAAGATGACAAGTTGATACCTTACAAAATAATGGTGGAAAATCTCAAGAAATACTTTATTAATATCAAGTTCGAACAGATTCTGTGCATTGATAACAAAGTAGCAAACGCCATGGCTACAATCGCCTCTCTATTCCAACTGTCAGAAAATAAAAAATGGTATGATTTCTTGGTGAAACAATTATTTTCTCTTGCCCATGACGATCCTAAAATGCAAATCATTTGCCATTTGACGAGTTCTGAGTCTTCCTTATATGGCCAAATTTACACTTGAAGGATACTACTTTACCCTTAGGTTTGTCTAGGAATCAAAAATGAAATTTCATTCAACAATCATCTTGTTATACCTTAATTGCTGACATCTTATACCGGCGTGGTCTGGATGGTACCCTCCTTAGGTGTCTTGAACACGATGAATCGAAAAAAGCCTTACAAGAGGTCCATGGTGGAATTTGTGGGACACATTCAAGTGGACTAACCTTAGCTAAGAAACTTGTAAGATTAGGATACTATTGGCCCACCATGGAAAGAGAATCATTCACCTTTGTGAAGAACTGTGTAAAATGTCAAATTCATGGGAATCTCATTCACGCTTCTGCCCAAGAATTACAACCCTTCACCACAACATGGCCTTTCGCTTAGTGGGGATTGGACTTGGTTGGCAAGATACATCCATCATCTTCAAATGGACATAAATTTATCATTACAGCCACTGAATATTTCACTAAGTGGATTGAAGTTGTTCCTTTAACAACTGTTACGGGTAAACAAATCTCTTTGTTCATCTTGAATTATATCATTTGTAGATATGGCATTCCTAACTCCATTATCACAAATAATGGTAGACCCTTTAAAAATCAGGATGTTGATGAACTATGTGAAATATTTCACATCCAACACAGATACTCCACACCTTATTATCCGCAAGGGAATGGTCAAGCCGAAGCTTCAAACAAAACAATTCTAAAGATTTTGAAGAAAATAGTGAATGAAGAAGGCTGTGATTGGCATGTCCAATTAAATCCAGCATTATGGGCTTACCGGACAAGTATTCACACACCGATAGGAGCTACTCATGCTTTGGTATATGGAGCAAAATTTATTTTATCACTTGAAGTTGAGACTCTTTCACTTTGAGTATCACTCAAAGGGCTAATCATTGACGAAGACTACAAAGTATCAAGATTGCAAGAGTTGGAACTGCTTGATGAACAACGTCAAACTGCAGTTAATCACTTGAAGGGATATCAACAAATCATGTCCCACAGCTACAATCATAGAGTCAAACCACAGAATTTTCAAGTGGGTGATTTGGTCCTTAGAGAAAACCCTCAAAATCAACAGGATTAGGAAAAGAAAGGTAAATTCGAACCTAACTGGTTAGGCCCATTCGTTATCGTTGCAACCTATGGATCAGGGGCATATCAGTTGTCAACAGTAGAAGGGGACCTATTTGAAGATTCAATCAACAACATTCATCTGAAGAGGTTTTACACCTGAAAAAAATCAAAAACAATATAAAATGTCCTAAAAAAAAAAAAAAACATTGCCTAGATGAAAACCTAGCAAACAAGCATCTTGGTAATAACAAAAAAATCATAAAATTAGGAAAAGTGCAATAAAAACAAATGGTGAAAACCTGGAAAATAGGCATTTTTTGTGATTTTATTTGGCTCTCTCATCTATTAGGATTCATTCTACATATGCATCCTTTCATCGACATCGTGCACACACATCACCATCGCCTTCGCATTGCACCATCTCCTTGGAATGACAAGGATCTCATCATGGCTTGATTATTTAATGATTATCCATCGCAACAGTTGTGTCTAGCAAGAGTTAGAGTACAAGGTCACTAGGGGGTAGTTCGCTTTTCTAGGAGGTAGTCGGCAGCGTGTGTCTAGCATCAGAATGTCGGAAACAACAGTCTTGTCCAATTAAACTGAGCTTACATGATTATTTTGACAGATGATTTAAAAACAAATTGGATGATCTTAATTTGAATAAAATGAATGACAAAACTTAAAGCAAAAGTTGCAAATTGTTGTTTTGATATTTGATGACATCATATCTTTGGAGTGGTTCAATGATGTACTAAACTAGAATCACAAGGAAGAAGTATGATTTTTTTTTATTGTTGTTTGCAAGTTAATCATTAGTATGATGCAAGTTGGTCGCGAGACATGTTCTACAATGGATCGTTGATGACATTTCAGAATTTGCATTGGAAATTGATTAACTTTTGTCTATTTATGCAAGCAATACTCAGGTCATCTTGGTTCAATTATACCTCGATGCTTGTATTAACTTGCTAGATTAAACATTATAGAAGCAGTACTCAGGTCATCATTGGTGCTAACATACCCTTTGATGCTTGTACTAACTTTCAACATATCAAAAGGCTCAATGATGACAACTAAACACAGTAGGAAATGGCAACAAGGAGAATGATTCATTATTTGATTTAGGATTGCATATTTCATTTAGGACAGCATAATTCATTTGCATTTTGAGGTTCTTTTTAAAACTAGATTTTTGAGGGTGGATCATATTCTTAAATATCTTTTTTGACAATGGTTGAGTAAGACTTGACATTTGTTACATCTCATCATCATCATTTCATATCATTATCATATTCCTTATCATGTCATTTTCCATCATTGCATCATAGACATGGTTATCATTCATCATTCATTAACATATACATCTACATATTTCACACATTCATAAAATAGAAATTGCATTCATATTTTTCACATCATTACATCATCATCATAAATCATAACCTCATCTAAAAACATTTACATCTTGCATTTTGCATTGATTGCATACATCATAAGAGAAAAGAAAAATTCATTTAGATCCTATCATATCATCATTTGCATCATCATCATACGTGACATGGCATATAAAAAAATCAAAACATCCATAACATGTGCACAAATCATCCTTAACACATGCATAATCAAATCACCACTGTATATCATAGATCTCATCGAAACAAATGTCCAGGAATACAAGGATATCAAATGTTTCAAAAAGATATATCATACAATGGCATAAATGTGTACAACGAAATGCTCATCGCTGAGGGGCATCTGACTGTGGATCATGGCTACTGCTACTGCTGGATCTCTGCTCCTGGAGGCTCTGATCTCTCATCTGACCGGCTGACCCACACTCCTGGTCGAACTCCCAGAGTGACTGCATGAGTGAGTCCGAGTCTGAGTACCTGACTGAGTGAAGGCTATCTGCCACTCATGTGGCACTGCCTCAAAGTATCACATCCTGTAATACTCGGCCTCCCGAGCAGTCTCTAATCCCTCTGCCACAACCTCTCCAATAGAGGTACTCTCTATTGATCTCAGTAGTCTCTCGGCTACTCCCTTAGCCTGTACACATCTCTCTTAGAAGTTGTCCCTCTCGGCCATAAGATGAGCTATCTGTGGGTCAGGAGGTGGTGGCTGTGCTATCTATCCCTGCAGTTGACTGATGGTTATCTGAGCCTATGCTAACTGACTCCAAAGAGTCTAAAACTCAGTCTGTAAGTCATCCACCTGTCCCTGTGATGGAGCCCTAATGGTGATTTATGATGCTAAAGTGTTGGCCTGACCTGCCACTCTAGATGTCCATGGCTTCATCCTGAAGGGAATGTCAAACAAAATTCTTTGCCTCCCACCACCCCCACCACCCCCATCATCCCCATCATCTGAGTCATCTGACTCCTCATATACCTCCTCCTCCTCAAAGCTCTCATCATCTACCTCCATGGCCACCCCGCTGATATCTGTGGCTTGCTCTGCCTGTAACTATCCTTGATCCTGTGGCTACCCTGCTGCTAGATGTCCCTGTGGCTGCTGTCGCCCTGCCTGTATAACTGGTCCTCCCATCAATGGGGCAGGCTCATCTGGACTGGTAAAATGAGGAAAGGGATGTGTGTAGAAGTATGCAACATAGTCATCCGTCATCCCTGCATCTGTGACCTCTGGTTGTATAGTCCAATCATGTGGCTGTAACTCAAAGTACTCCTCTTTGGTGGCCTCAATAGTCAAAATTGGCCCCCACTCTGGTACATCTCCCCGACACCTGGCATAGTGTACCATCCCCTGTGGCATCATCTATACCCATCCAAACTGTCTTAGCACTCTTCGACCCAAAAATCTCTCAATAATGAAGGGGGTGCATCCAATCAAGTATCTGGACCTCGTCACATATGGTAACTCTATGTCATATGCTTGCCACGGGTCGCAATCCACATACAGTCGCTAGATGAACATCTCCAAATCATCAAGTACCTATCGCCAGTACTCCAATTTTCCCAGCCTCGGTTGGACAAGAGGCCCTGTATACGCATAAACATAGGGGAATCTGAGGGGGTGATCTCTCTTGACAATGGGACATGTAATCACAAAATGCTCCCATGCGAATATCTATAGAAGAGTCACTCCATAAGAGAGACTCTTTCCATTTGTATACATGACTTGATGAAGGTCATGGTACAAATGGGAAAGCATGCATGACCCCCATGCATATTTGGTACGGTGGAGAAGCATGTCCTCCAAGATCCTACCCCACCCAACTGATAGTCCCTTTGACCTGCAATCAGGACACAGGAAACTACCGATCATCCCTACTAAAACCGAAGGCAGTGGGGCATATGTCTCCGTCATCTCCTTCCAGGGAATCTCATATCCGCAGACATGAGGATCCTAGAAGACCCGTCTCAAGGCATCTATCCCCCCAATCTCCTTGTGATCATAAATCACAAGCTCTCCAACCACAGGAATACCCAAAATCCTGTAGACATCCTCTGGGGTCACCATGATCTCTCCTGTCGGCAAGTGGAAGGTGTTGTGTTTGTTGTGCCACCGCTCTACTAAGGCAATCAACAGTGCCTTGTTGACCCGATACTACGGGATACTCAATAGAGTTCTCAGGCCGCATTGGTATATCACTCCCAAATCATCATGGGACAGTTGGGGAATCATCTCCCATGTTTGCGGAAATCTCTCTCTGATCTGGAGGAGGTTAAATTCCTCCTTTACAAAATCATCAAGCAAGCATGCAAATCAATCAGCAATGGATATCATTAATAAATCAGTACATCAAGCGAGTTTAAATCACATCTATTTGTTTTTCATATCACATGGAAACAAATTTAATAGTCAGCATGACTTAATCTATTTGACTTTCAATCAGGAAAGCAAATGTATCATTTCTATTTTGTTTTTCATATCGCATAGAAGCAAAATTTATCAAACCTATTTGTTCTTCAAGCACGAAGACAAATTTATCAAATCTAAATCATTGATGATATTCAAAAGCATGAAATCTATTGTTTAATCTAGCAACAATCATCAAGCATGTATTTTTTTTTTCAAAAATTGAAATTCAGCAAAAATCCATGGATGTGCTAAAACAATCAATCAATGTGCTAAACCCATGGATGTGCAACTTTACTCCATGGATGCGCTAAAATAGTCTATGGATGCACAATTTCATGAATGCGCTATTTCATCATGCATATGCACTATAACAGCTCATCTATGTGCTAAATCACTTATGCGCTAATCTATCATCATCCGTAGGTAGGTTCATAGATGTGCCATTTGATCTATCATATGTGCTAAATCACCTATGCGTGATAATTTGGCCTCTATGCACGATTGTTTTATCCCTATGCACCATTTTGGATGTGCTAAACTATCTATTGTATGCGCTAAAAGACCTATCGTATGCACTAAAACAAAATTTAAAAAATTTAAAAAATTCGAAAAAGCATCCAAAAATGCATAAAAATTTGACGGAAAGGTTTGGATCGACTTACCGGAGGTCCATACGTAGGTGGTCTCTGATGACGGCGACCTCGCTCGAATCTGTGATGCTCATATGGGATCGGCATTGCTTTTATCTCTCTCAGAGCTCCAAAATCTTCAAAGGTTACTGTTCAAATGAAAGTGACTTCTCACCTTTTTCATCTTTTAAAGGGGTAAAAATAGCATTTATTACTATGCAAAGTGCTATTTCGAGAGTTAAATTGCCGAATTTTTCTCCGAAATCATCTAAAAATCTTCCAAATCAGTCTCATAATCATTCTCATCATGCGATTTATCTCTCGAGGGGGCATATAGCATCATCAACAATTTTTCAAAGTCAGGGGCAATTTCTTTGAAGCAATGCGTGAAACACATCACTTCAAAGAGGGGCAAAATGTACACATCTAAAAATGGTCATGGTCGATCAAACCTGTTAATTAATTAAATATGAATTATTTAATTAATGTTTTTAAGTCATCTACATATAAATAAATTTAAATATTTATTTATATTGTTCATTTTCTAATTCTTCTAATTTAATTAAATAAATAAAGTTTATTTAATTAATGTTATCTTCCTCTTAATTAATTAAATAGATTTTACAATTTATTTACATTAATTATCACAAGTTTAAATTCACAATTTAAATAATATTCTTCCCTCCACATTTAATGAAATACTTTCGATATTTAATTAAATCATTTTCTAAATTTCCCACTCTTCTCAGAAAATTAAATATTCTCAATATTTAATTAAAAAAGATTTTTCTTTTCTCACATAATTAAATATTTGTAATATTTTATTAAAAGCCTTTTCATATTTCTCTCACACATAATTAAATATTTATTTATTTAATTATGGGAGACACCTTTCAATTATCTCTTCATTTTCTATCTCTCAGAATTCCACCTTCTTTTTGAATTCTCGATCTCTCACCGTTCATTTCAATAGGTTTGAACTCGACCGTCAATCTTGGCCAATTGAATTCCTACCTTCAAAAATCTATAAATACAGCCCTTTCATGAATTGAAAAGGACCTCGAATCTCATATTTTCATGTGTAGTTACTATAGTCACATCTTTGCATTCATAGCATTTCAATTTTCATAGTTTAATCTTGTAGCAATGCATATGCATTTTTATTAATCTCATTCTCTCAAGCTGCCATTCTACAAGTTGTTGTTTTAAACAAACTAAGAGCAAGCATCTTGAAGCGAATCCTTGGAGATAGAGGACAATGGGACGAATTTGAAGAAACTGTGGTTTAGAGTTTGCATTTACTTTATTTAATTTGATTTCTTCAATCTAATGTTTCATTGGTGTATTAGTTTAGATTCAATTTGATTTACACATTCTAACATACACACCCACAAATTCATCAAACCACAAAACCCTTACGTAGGCCTATTTAGGCTTGTCACACATGCGTTTATTGAATCTACAAACTCTAAGCCACCACTCTGCAAACCAAAACCTCTAAAAAATCAAATATAACCTTCATAAACATTTTCCACCATTACATGACCAATCCTAAAAGTTTTTTACAAACCCTAGCATCTACACCTCTCATTTGCATGAAAACAAGTGAAATTCACCCTAGGGCATCATATTATTAGCCCAAAACCTCCTCCCCTACATCTATCAGCATACAAACATGAAAGAAAAGCCTTATTTACACCATTCCACTAACTTTCAGAGAATTTCATTGGTGGAATCAAACCCTCAAAAATAGGGTTTTCAAACCATTTTCAATAAAATGCCTCTAAAATCCTTCTAACTTGATGAAATAAATTCAAATAAAAGACAAAAAACCCTTAGTTAATGTCACCATAAGATTCAATGCATTTTAGAACAATATCTCTCAATAAAAAACCATACAAAGACCTATAGCACCATATTTACACAATAAATTATAGAAAAATGAAGTTTCTTTATTGCTTCAACACCAAAATCTTCAACAGAACCTTTCTATGGATTTTCTAAAGCAGATTTAAACTTGTACCATAAAAAATCATGAGTTCCAACCACCTTTTGAACTACTTGACCATTGGAATTCTCAAAATAACAAAATTTGTAAAGTTGCTAAAGCAACATTGACAACATTTACGCAAAACTTAACAACTCTTCTCTAACCAACCCCTAGATGACTCAATACATTGAAAATGGTCTATTATAACCTTATTACATCAACCAAGGCTCAACAACACAAAAACTTAACATTAGACCAAAATTTCACAATTTGACAAGGTGCCCTTGTACCATACACCTAGACAAAAAATTGACTCAAGTCCTTTTGAGGACTATGCTACAACGAAAACCTTACTTGATGACATTTTTTCTTTATTCCCCAAGTGCCTTTCCATCTAGTAACCCTTTCCATTGGATCAAATACTAAAAAATTAGCATTGTTCTTTGCATTTGTGAACTCTTTGGCATCTAGTAATTGCTCCAACTTCAACAACCTACTTGATGGATGTTGTATGACCTTTACTTCATTTGGAATTGATGTTAAACCTACTTGAGCACCTACAAATATACCTTTGACCTCTTTACCATGAACTATATTCTTCTTTACTCATGATGCATGCTTGAACTTGCCCATATGTCCTTGCCATTCACCTTGAATCACTCCACCTTTTCCCTTCATTTCTTCCCTCTGTGGTTGTCACCTTATGTATGTTGCTTAAGAAGGAATACCAACCTTTGAGTGAGATAACCAACACCTACCTTTGAATGATCACTATCTTCTTTTGCAAACAATGATTGGAACACTTCACTTACCATCATAGAAAAATTATTTGTAAGCCGATCTTGAACTTCCAAAATCAGTTCATCCTTGACCTTCTGAATTTCATTTTCCCCCAAAATTAGATCACTCTTCACCTCTACTGTCTTGAAGTGGTTGTAGACTCCATATTCTTTTCTTCCTCTAGCTTTATAAAATCCTTCTTACCTAACATTATCACCTTGGTTTCCTTACCTTGTCCCTTATCATCTATCAGTGGATTCAATGTAAAAGAGATGCCATCTTTCTCAATCTCATAAATATTGTTCCTACCATCATACATTGCATGTCTATCAAACTGCCATGGTCTCCCTAGCTGCAAATGGCACACATCCATAGGCAACACATCACACAGAATCCTATCTTTGTATCCACCTATGTTAAACTCAACCCAAGCTTGCTCATTAACCAAAAAAATTTGACTCTCATTCAACCAAGATACTTTATAAGGTGTTTCATGTGGTATATTTTCCAACTTAATTTTATCAACCATTTCAATAGACGCCATGTTATTTGTGCTTCCTGAATCTATCACAACTTTACATACCTTTCCCATGCACTTGCAAGTTGTCCTAAAAAGTGTTCTTCTTTGTGTTGTCTCCCTCTCCTTGGATTCTTTGAGGAGTGTTCTTCTAACCATCATAGATTCTCCAACTTCTGGAGCCACAAGCTAATAAGGAGAGTTAACACTCTCACAATCTTCATCTTGCACCAATTGAACTCTCTTATCACTACCAATTGAAGTAGAAGGTTGTTTCTCCAAGCACTTCCATGCTTGATGGCCAAACTAATTGCAATGATAACATCTTCCTGAAAAATGTGTTTGAACCTCTACCTTGTCCACCAAATCTTCCTCTAAAACCCAATCCACTACTTCTAAAGCCACCTCTTTGATCAACAACTTTCTGTTGACCTTTACATGCATTTTCTTGCTCCCCATAGGACTTCCTTGAAGTAGAAATTGAACTCCTACCTTTAGAGGTGCTTCCTCTGCCTCTACCTTGTCTTTCTTTCTTTCTTTTTATCTTCTCTTCTTCCCTAGAAGCCAACTAAAAACATTCTTCAACCATTCTAGGAGTAGCAAGACTCAATTCATCTAGAATTTGAAATATCAATCCATTCAAATACCTTTCTATCTCCTCAGTCTCATCTTCAACATGACTAGCTCTAATGCTTAATTTGTGAAACTCCACTAATTGAACTCTCTTATCACCACAAATTGAAGTAGAAGGTTGTTTCTCCAAGCACTTCCATGCTTGGTGGACAAACTGATTGCAATGATAACATCTTCTTGAAAAATATGTTTGAGCCTCTAACTTGTCCACCAAATCTTCCTCTAAAACCTGATCCACTACTTATAAAGCCACCTCTTTGATCAAAAAATTTCTCTTGACCTTTACTTACATTTTCTTGCTCCCCATAGGACTTCCTTGAAGTAGAAATTGAACTCCTACCTTTAGAGGTGCTACTTTTGCCTCTACCTTGTCTTTATTTCCTTCTTTTTAACTTCTCTACTACCCTAGAAGCCAACTGAAAACATTATTCAACCAGCCTAGGAGTAGAAAGACTCAATTCATCCAGAATTTGAAATCTCAATCCATTCAAATACCTTTCTATCTTCTCAGTCTCATCTATCAGTGGATTCAATGTAAAAGAGATGCTATCTTTCTCAATCTCATAAGTATTGTTCCTACCATCATACATTACACGTCTATCAAACTACCATGGTCTCCTAGCTGCAAATGGAACAAATCCATAGGCAACACATCACACAAAATCCTATCTTTGTATCCACCTATGTTAAACTCAACCCAAGCTTGCTCATTAACCAAAAAAAATTGACTCTCATTCAACCAAGATACTTTATAAGGTGTTTCATGTGGTATATTTTCCAACTTAATTTTATCAACCATTTCAATAGATGCCATGTTATTTGTGCTTCCTGAATCTATCAGAACTTTACATTCCTTTCCCATGCACTTGCAAGGTGTCCTAAAAAGTGTTCTTCTTTGTGTTGGCTCCTTCTCCTTGGATGCTTTGAGGAGTGTTCTTCCAACCATCATAGATTCTCCAACTTCTAGAGCAGCAAGCTAATAAGGAGAGTTAACACTCTCACAATCTTCATCTTGCAACAATTGAACTTTCTTATCACCACCAATTGAAGTAGAAGGTTGTTTCTCGAAGCACTTCCATGCTTGATGGCCAAACTGATTGCAATGATAACATCTTCCCGAAAAATGTGTTTGAACCTCTACCTTGTCCACCAAATCTTCCTCTAAAACCTGATCCACTACTTCTAAAGCCACCTCTTTGATCAACAACTTTCTCTTGACCTTTACTTGCATTTTCTTGCTCCTCATAGGACTTCCTTGAAGTAGAAATTGAAATCCTACCTCTAGAGGTGATGCCTCTACCTCTACCTTTCCTTTCTTTCCTTCTTTTTAACTTATCTTCTACCCTAGAACCTAATTGAAAACATTCTTCAACCATCCTAGGAGTATCAAGACTCAATTCATCTATAATTTGATATCTCAATCCATTTAAATACCTTTCTGTCTTCTAAGTCTCATATTAAACATGACTAAATCTAGTGCTTAATTTTTGAAACTCCTCTATGTAGGCCATGACATCCTTTTCCTACTGCTTTAATTTTTGCAACTTCCTAAAAGTCTAAACTACATAGTCACTAGGCAAGAATTGTCTCTTAACCTTAGACACCATCCTATCCCATGAATTTATTTTCACTTTTCCATTTTTTCACTCTTTCTTCCTATACATAGTTCCACCAAATTAGGGTACTAGGGCCTTTCAATTTGGTGTTATCAAACTTCACCTTTTGTTCTTCTGCAACCTCCTTGTATTCAAAGTAGTTGTCCAGTGCATCAATCCAATCCAACACCTCTTCAAAATCTAACTTTCCACTATACATTAGAAAATATATTTTCTCACCAAAAGCATCTCCTCTAACAACCTTCAAAATTTTCACCATCCCTCTCTCATCAGGGTCCAACTCATCATCACCTTGGACTCTTCTTGGATGGTTTTCATTCTCACTCTCTTCCTCTTCAACGGCCTTTCCTCTCCTTTGATTTGTTTCCAATTTTGTAAGTCTAACCAAAACTACTTCTTGAGACTCTTCCAGCATCCTTATCTCTCTATCCATGATTGCACTATCTTTAGGAGGCATCTTGTCCTTCAATCTACAACTTTTATTTATTCAAACTTCAACCTTTCTTCCTTCAAATAATAAAAACCTATTCTTTGATACCAATTCATGAAAAGGAGGGGTGGAGATCTCTTATCAGACACAATTCAATCAATTTGGAACAATCCTTCAATCTTGTAAACCCTAACTTCGCATTCTTTCACAATTTATTCATATTCCCTTGTAGCACATCAAATAGTTAATTTTCTTCATAACTTTCAAAATAAATTTCAAACCCACAAAATAATTTACATTCTAGATACCCTTTATGTCATTCTTTAACATATCTAATTTGTGCATACACTTGTTTTGGAACTTCCCCTTCTTATTTTGACTGTTACGATGAAATGAGGTTTAATTAGCCCTATTTTTTAAAGAAAATTTGTTAAAATATTCACCCAATCCACCAAACTCTATTACAATGCTCTTCATACATAAAAAATGGTATGAATCAACAAATTTTGGCAAGTGAAACACCCACAAATTCATCAAACCACAAAACCCTTACTTAGACCTATTTAGGCTTGTTACATAGGGGTTTATTGAATCTAAGATCTCCAAGCCACCACTCTACAAACCAACACCTCTAACACATAAAATATAACCTGCATAAAAATTTTCCACCATTACAAGACCAATCCCAAAATCTTTTTGACAAACCCTAGCATCTACACCTCTCATTTGCATGAAAACAAGTGAAATTCACCCTAGGGCATCATCATATTAGCCTAAAACCCCCTCCCTTGCATCTATCAACCTACAAAAATGAAAGAAAAACATAATTAACACCATTCCACCAAATTTAAGAGCATTTAATCGGTGGAATGGTCTTTTTTTCCATTTTTACACCCTCAAACCTTCAAAAGTAGGGTTTTTCACTGGTTTTCAATAAAATGCCTCTAAAATCCTTCTAACTTGATGAAATCAATTAAAAAAAAGCCAAAAAACCCTTAGTTCATTCCACCATAATATTCAATTCATTTTAGAACAATATCTCTTAGTACGGAACTATAGGAAGATCTGTAGCAACAAATTTACACAAGAAATTCTATAAAAATGAAGTTTATTTATTGCTTCAACACCAAAATATTGAACAGGACCCTTCCCATGGAGTTTATAAAGCATGCTTAAACTTTTTCCATCAAAACTCATCAGTTCCAACCACCTTTTGAACTACTTGTCCATTAGACTTCTCAGAATAACAAAATTTACAAAGTTACTAAAGCAACATTAACAACATTTACACAAAACTTAACAACTCTTCTCTAACCGACCCCTAGATGACTCAATACATTAAAAATGGTCTATTATGACCTTATTACATCAACCAACACCCAACAACACAAAAACTTAACATTAGACCAAAATTTCACAATTTGACAACGTGCCCCTGCACCAATTACCCCGTATTTAAATCTAGGTGAGAGAAAATAATCATTCTTTTTAAAGAACCAATGGAAGTGTTATATAATCTAAAGAAAAAAATATTGTGTTTTAAAAAATGTAGCCTTGGACAAATGAAACCTACAAAACCATACGTTATTATTTTCTCAAAACTATCTTTGAGCAATGAAGGGCTACAAAAACTACGTTAGCACAAGAGACTAAAAATAAAATTAAAGACTCAAAGGTTAGCAATAAACTAAACTAGAAAATGAAGATGCTAAACTAAACTAAGAAAAAGCTTACAGAAAACTAAAACTAAGAGCTCGATTCTTTTGTTGCTTCTAAAGAAACAGTTTTGGGACCTCCACTCTAATGCCATAGGCTGTAAACAAAAGACCAGTAACCTCAAAAACACTAATCTAATGAAAAGAAACGAAAAATAAAGATAGAGGGAGAAAAAAACTAGAACTTTGTATAGAGCAGACAAATGTGTCACTTCCCTCAATGATTGTGTCAGTGTGTTGCGTCACATGAGGATGGTTGCGTCACAATTTCAAATTCAATTTTTTTTGCCCAACATGTCTCACGCAAATGCATTGCTTCTCATCAAATGTGTTTCTACACTCATTAAATGCATCACATCCTAGAAAATGTGTCGTTGCATTTAACAATTGCATTGTTTTGTACCTAAAATCTACAAAAAACAAGAAAAATTCATACAAAAAATTTGCAAAAACAATGCTCATGTTAGGTTCACTAATGTAAGATGGGGTTAGATGTATCCTAGCCTAGAATAAGTGACATCCAACATGTCTAAGCTATGAAACCACACCTAAAAAAGAGAATACAATGAAAGAATAGAGAAAACAATAATATCAAATAACAACACTCCCCATGATTAATCTTGAATCACTTCTCTTGCTATCCTATTTCTCCTTATGCAACTTTTCCCTTAGATTTGTTGTAGTACTTGTGGAAAACCTGCAAATGGTAAGTAGGTTGGAGAATATTAGCCATTAAGTTGAAAATGGAGGAGAATGGTCTCTTTTATAGACAACAATTCAAATGGATAGTCAATATCAATCCTCTAGAAGGATTCCAAGGTCGACAGATGAGGATTCATGTCAGGGAGGTTATGAAATGAAGGGCCAAGATCGATCTTTTGGAAAGATGCCAAGATTGATGGTCGAGAATTGATGCAACCAGAATATTCCATGCATGGAAAAGATATGACGTCGATGACTATGATGCCCGATGTCTATGATAGAAATGAAGGCTATGATATGGATTAATGATAGGGCATCTTTGACCATAAGAGGTGCATAAATAATTATTTTAAATTATTTATTTGAAAAGGGAGAAAATGGACAAATGAAGTATAAATAATTCATTCGAATTATTTATTTGGAGGAAAATGAGAATGAGCATTTAATTAAATTAATGAATTTAATTAAATAGGAGGGGAGGAACTTAGACATTAATTAATTAATTTGAATTAATTATTTAAAGGGGAGAGGAATGGCACATAATTAAGTAATCTTGACAATTATTTAATTATAGAAGAATGAAAAGGTCAAATAATAATTATTATTATTTGACTATAGAAAAATGACGAAGGATAAATAATTAAATAGATAATGATTTATTTAATTATTAAAGAAAGAGGGTGTTAGTGGTGCAATTAATTTATTTCAATTGATCATGATAGAATAGAGATTAGAAAATGAATTAATTAAGTAATTAAAATTGTTTAATTAATAGAAGAATATGATCAAGCATAATTAAATAATTAAAATTATTTAATTATTAGAGGATGACGATCAAGGAAAAAATGCACTCACAGACTTAGGATATTTTTTAGTGTCTATAGTATCTTATTCCCATATGTCCCCGATACATCCAATTTCATGATGTTGCCCTTTCCACCTATCCTAACAACATACTACTGCATCACCTAACTATCCAAATAAATTTTTGCATAATAATAACATAACAATATGTATCATACTCACAAAAGTACTAATAGAAGCTCATGTTCCATCTTCATCTCCAGGTTCCTTAGCCAAACTATCTGCACATCCAAAGTGAGAATGGAGGGGCACTACAATTAAGTCCATTTTAAAAAGGAGGGCCCAAACAAGTGTGAAAATGTAATGGGATACATTTTTCTACACCACACTTACCACAATGGAGCATGGTGTTTCTATAGAAATATCATCTTCAATTATTTTGACAAAGGTATGAGCCAAATTACAAAAATTTAGATGTTTTATGTTGTATATGTCTATTATTTAAATTTTGAATGATATTCATTTGTAGTTTAGTTTGTATCTCAATGCTTGCTATAGGGCTTCACAAATCCAGCTTGTGACCATGACCCTCTTACAATTGGACAGAGGTAAACAAGTGTTGAAATTGATTATGAGTATGCATGGTAAGCGATTATTTCACTATATGCCATTATGTAATTAAATTTTTATATATTAATGTATACACTTTTGATTATATCAAGTTCAAGTCTAGAATAGTTTAGAGAGGAGGTCAAGTCAGTGGATTCAAAATAAACCATCATCATAGGCCTCTCCATCCAATCAATAGTCAAAGGTATCTCATGATCTCTTCTCTTGAACCCCAAGAGGTAAGTGATTACATTATGGTCCTTTGTATGACTATATGATAGTTTTGTAGATATATTTTTGTATTAATGATATGTGACATTATACACCTATATATTTTTCTTTACATATATTTTAATTAAATAGAAACATGTAATATTGTATCCCTATAAGGATTTTTGGTTAGTACAAATCTATTTTACCATTGGTGTCCATATTTCTACTATTTTTTTCATTAATAATAAAATTGTTTTATAATTATTTTCATTTGGTATCAAAGCATAGCCAATTTTTTTGATCTATGAGAAGATCAAGCCCTATTTAATATGAATCCTTTTTTGATAAGCTTTTCATGTAGTTAATATTATTTCAAGATATATTTATAGAACGCATTGTTAAAATGGAGGGGGAGATATTCAATTGAACAAAATTTAAGCTTTGGAAGCTCAAGATGGGGCATTTTATCGATTGTAATGAGTGGAATACAAACCCTATTGCAGGTTTCCTTGAATTCCATCCTCATCATTCTTGGTCCTTGGAGCTCCTATTTTTGTGATGTATGATATGTCATTAGTTATTTGGAGGTTGTGGAATTAGTCATATGATATTTGTAGATCCTATTTATCCCCCTAGATACATGGCCATGTGAAGGTTGTTGGACTCAAGGGAACACTAAGAGGGGGCTTGAATCAATGTTCAACAAATCTTAACTTTATTATTCTAAAACTCAACCATTTTGTCATTACATTAAAAGAAGGATGAAAACATTCAAATAAAACATTCATAACACCATGAAAAAAATATTTTTGCATGGAAACCTTGTTAGGGGAAAAACCACGATGGAGATTAATCCATAATTTGAGTACTCAAATAAAGTTTTACAAAAGGGAATGCACTTGCATTCAGTCACATTACCTAGAGCACACTGCTGAAAGGGAAGGCTCACAGCCTTACAAAAGTTTAGATTAAATCCATTTGAAGGATGAACTGAAATAATATCATCAATTCATGCTAGGTTATAGTTGTAGTGAAGCTCATAGATTAGATTCTGGATCTATTTTCTAACTCCGCACTTAATTTTGCTCTAATTTGATCTTTTCTGCTCTTCACATCACACAGAAAAATTCACACTATTACTCTATTGGATTATGCACAATATTCACATTATCTATCTTCACATACTTCTCCACATATGACACACATAAAAATGATAAAACTGATCTCATATTTATATCCGCTATCAAGGATTTGATCATTCTTATTTCAGCTTCATAAAACATTTAGTTCTTCTCAAATGTCAGCCAGATCCACCACTAATTATTTATGCGCATCCTCCAAAGTTGGTTAAGACAAAGAGAGGACCTATAAAAAAAAAATAGAGTACAAATACATTTGATTAATTACTCCTTATACATCTGTGATTACTATTTAGGCACACTGCCTAGAGCTCACTGCTCAAAGGGAAGGCTCACTACCTTACAAAAGTTCAGATTAAAACCATTTGAAGGATGAACTGTAATAGTAGCATCAATTCATGCCAGGTTACAGTTCCGGTGAAGCTCTTAGATTAGATTTTGGATCTGCTTTCTAACTTTGCACATTGCTCTGCTCTTCTTTTCTCTTTTCTACTCTTCACATCACACAGAAAAATTTGCACTATTACTCTGTTGAATTATGCACCATATCCACATTCTCTATCTTCACATACTTATCGACATATGACATGCACAAAAATGATAAAATCGATCTAATATTTATATCTGTTATCAAGGATTTGATCATTCTTATGTTGGCTTCATAAAACATTTAGTTCTTCTCAAATGTCGGCCAGATCCACCACTAATTATTTATGTGCATCCTCCAAAGTTGGTTAATACAAAGAGAGGGCCTAAAAAAAAAATAGAGCATGAAGAGATTTGATTAATTACTCTTTATACATCCACGATTACTATATTCACTAGGTCGGCCTTCTAGCACAGATAGTTAATAGATTAGTGCATCAGATCTCCTAGATCATGTACCAGAGACTGTGTATCAGTATAATTCATGAATAAGCACCAAAAAACATCAAGAAACCTTCCTCGGAGATCCACAACCCAAAATAATAGTTCGGTGAAGTATTTATATCAAATTTTATGCCTATAACTAGATGTCTTGTTCTTCACTCAGTTCTACTAGAGTAAACCAAAACTATATTGTAGATTGGATGCCTAACTTAGGTTTCCAAGGTTGCCATGGTTTCCATCAATGACAACACTTACAAGCCATATGCCAACAATCTCCCCCTTTGGCATTGATGGCAACACTTAGTGAAAAAATGACTAAGTGTCGGAATCATTATAAGTATGATGCCAAACTTTGTTGGACTCTCTCCTCCTAAGATTTATAAAGCATTTTTCATTGCATTCTCTCCCCCTTTGACATCAATGAAAAAGAATAGAAACCATATGTCAAAAAGACAAAACATGTGTTCAAAAATCTTCAAAACTCCTGATTATATATGCCGACAATTCCCTCCCTTAGACCAAAACTTCAAAAATTTGAAAAAAATTGACTGCTACTTTAGAAAATTATTTTATGATTTTTCTTCATTTACTGAAGACATTTCTTCCAAGCATCTATTGTTATCCCAATGATAATGATCAAACTGTTATTCTTGCATGTTTTGTTGACAATTTCAGTTAAAGATTCCAGAATTGTAATTGCTTCTTCCAATTTCTTACCTTTCCTTAATATCTCCATCATCTGCTCCAATCTACATTCGGTTTGATCCTTCACTTTCTAAAAATTGTCAACAAGTCTGTTCTTGGTAAGTTGAATTTTGGTGTGTTCAAACTGTAACTCCTGAACCATTCTCCTGATGGTACCATCCTAATCCTGCAACATATCAAATCTTTTACCGATGCCATTCAACTTTATTTCAATCTGTTCCAATTTCTCTTTGTAATTACTAAATACATGGGGCCAATGGATGTAATAGTTGTAGATGTTGTTAGCTGAATTTATGAATTGCCTCAATTCATTCATTTTCTTCTTCAGTTTGGTGATTGATATTCTAAACTGCTCCTTCAGGTGAGAAATGACATCACCTTCTTCTTTGTCTTTATCTCTAGAGTTCATTGATTCTTTACTGCATTCAATCATCTCCTTGGGTAGAATTTTCTACAAACTTTCCAATTTGATCTTTCAATGCTCAATATGAGTGCATTTAATACACTCGAGATCATGTCTTGATCATATTATTGTCTAACAGACCATAACCTAGCAATCTTCTACATTCCACCTTCTTCTTGATAAGCTGATCCAACATTTCCTTTGTCAAATAATCTTCTTCCTCACTGGCCTTTTCTGGTTCTAATTCATTTTTCTATGGGTCTTCATTTTCAGATTCTTCATTTGGAATATCCACAATCTCCTTTTGTTTATCTTTTCCCTCAATTTTGGGAACTTTGCATGCTGGAGGGTTGTATTCAACAAGTTATTTTTCTCTTTTCTACCTTTTATCCATGCCACCGGAAGAGGAACCAACTTCCATTGTTCTTACCGAAGGGGAAACATTGATTGAACCACACTTTGCAACCACATTCTTAAAGAAAATTTCAAATTATATATCCTAATTAGCCAAGATCTTAGAATATGAGTATATTTGTCTACAAACCAGTTCATTTTTTTCCCACACCACATTGTCAATCTTTGGCAAACAATTCAGAAAATACCTTACTAAGCATATAATTAGAGTATCAAACCTGAAATTATAACCTATTTCTTTTTTCAGTTGCACATTATCCATTAGTTGATCCTTTATCAACCCACATAGATCAAAGTCCTAACCTTCGATTATCATATTATGAGAAATATAGGTAATGCTAGCCGAGGTCGCTCCTTCTTGGTTTTTGAAAAAAAAATTATATGAAATTCCATGTGCAATGTATTTTTTAATAGGATTCTTGATTGTCACAATTATTAGTTCCCTTTGATCTCTGATTATTTCGGTTAGGGTTTCAACTTCCTTGTTCCGGATGGATTTCTTCCTTACTACATCTCTGACTTTGTATAATCTAGTCAAATTTTCAATTACCTCCTTTGAAATGGTGTAGGGTTTTTCCAAAGTTAAAGTATCATTGTGTAATATGCTCAAGATGAATTTGAAAAATTCTACATCCTCAAAGTATGGAAACTCATTCCAAATATCAAAATTTATTTGTTTGGCTTCACTCAATTGCTTCAATTCATTGGATAATAACAAATTCCTCATGGACCTAATTTTTCCACTATTGTATTCATCCAAAATGATTTTCCTCTTGATTTGTTCCATTTTATTTTCATACTTTAGGTTTAACAACTGCACACCAGATTATATGAACATTTTGAAGAAAACTGAAATACTTAATAGATTTTGAGTTTCAACAGTGAATCAACTTCGCTGCTTCAAAATTCTTCTAGCGAGTGCTCTCCTTCTTCTCTTCTTCAATGCAAAGTGAAGAATTATGATTCCAACTTGACTTTGCACACATGCAATAAATGCATTTGCCCTAAGTTCTTCGGGTGCTCTTTTTTCTCAGACAACGAGAGAAAATTTCTCTTGCGGACCTATGAGTTCTCTGAATATCCTTGTGAAAGTTCTCCAAAACCCATTGCACATTATCAATACACCTTTTTGACTATTCTTCACGTTCAAATAGCATCCATAGACAGGAGAGGAAATATTTTCTTGAAAAAATCCCTCTAGGCCAGTGCCTTGAAATCAATTATCGAAAGCAAGTTTCAATATAGAACTATTTCCAACATCAAAATAATTCTTCCTTACCCATGCCTTCTTCATCTCATCTGTAGTCACTGTTGTGCATTTTTTGTACACATGCCCCACTGAAATTTGGGACCCTCGTTTATTTCACTTTTTGGTGTCTTGGCCTTTCTATTTTGGAATTTTGCTTGCTTGGGCATGTACTTGGATGTTCATCCTACTAGTCCAAATGGACCATTTGTGATTTATATTGTCAGCCTTAAGTTCTGGGTGCATTTCGGGTTTTTCACTATGTTCGAGAAAATCCAACCTCACCGGATTTTCTCGGTTTCCCTTTGGCATTCGGAAATGGCTGCCTTTCTACTCAAATCCGGGGAAATCCGTCGCATCCGGATTTTGCCGAAGTCTGTTGCTCTGTCAGATTTTTGAATTTTTCTCTCGATCATCTTGTCGATCGCATTCATGTCGATTGCACAACTTTTGGGGCAATGTTATATTGAATTTTGGGAAGTGATTTTCCATTTCAGTTTGATTATTTACTTGTCATTTGAGTTTGCAATGCTGGAGCTTAAGGTGTGTTGCTAGATTGTGCATTTTAGAGTGATTTGAGGTGTGTTGCATTTGGATTTCTAGAGCATTGTTTGTATTTTGCTTGTGCTTCAAGGTTGTTTTTTGGCATCCCCAATTTTAGTTATTTCTATTCTCATGGTATGTGGATATTCTCTCTTCCTCTGTTGGTTTTGATGCTTTACTACACGCTTTCATGTCATTCATTGCTTCATTCTTGCTTGAGTGTGCGCGCCATGTCTGGGTGTTTGGGGTTTCCATGTCTTGCTAGTCTGTTCAAGTGTTTGTTTTAAATATTTGCTTAGGGATGGTCTTTTGTTGCTATTTTTGAGGCTTGCTTGAATTTTCTAGAAACTTCCTATCTTTGTTTGCAAGCAATTTGTGCCTGAGCTTTTCTGTGTTTCCATGGCAGAGGTGTTAGGGTTCTTGACCTAGAGCATAGCCAATCCCTTTCAAATTGTTCAGAGGTGAGTTTTGAATTCATGGTTGATCCATTGGAGATGTAGGTCAAGTCATTAGCGAGCTATAAGATCTTGGTCTATGTCCATTTTAGTCTATTTGGGTGAGGAAGAGGAAAAAATAGGAGTTCAGGTTTTCGTTGCCTTCACATAATTACGCCCCTGTTGGATTTCCCTGGGTTTTCCTGTCTCTCCTTTGTTCTTCATATTTTTCTATTAAAATCGGACTTCTGTTTGCCTCACAAAATTCTGCTTCCTCCAAATTTTCTCGATGTCTGTGGCTGGGTCATTCTATCAAATTTCTTTCATGGTAAATTTGTCTTACTTCCGCTGAAATCCGCTCCATTGGGATTTTCCCGGATATTCTGCGCTTCCTTCATTTTCCCGGATTATTGAAACAGTTGTTGTCTTCAGGGATTTTCGTCTCTGGCGAATTCTTCCAAAGTTTTGTGAGGATGAGGAATCTGATGATTACATAAGGAATTTTCTTATTGATAATGCATTTAGATGATCAAATGAACTTATGCTAAGTCATTTAAATTTATTCCTTTATTACACTGATTGATTGAAATGATATTGTGGGGTTTGTATGTTTGTTTCTCTGGATTCTTTCTGGTCTAGATTTCCTAGGAATTCCTCTCTAGTTTGGATTCCATGGAGGAGACTAAATCCAAAACTTTGAAATAATTGATATTGACAATTGTTGTTTGTCATGGATCTCATTGTGGTTGTTTACTTTTTTGCAGGTCAGAACATGACAAGATGTTGTTGGGCATGGCAAGGGAAAGGCAACCGAGCCAAGTGCTGAAATTTCTGCTATCTCTGATGTAGAAAAGGTGAAGATGGACATAAAGAGTAAGATTCTTGAGAGCAAATTGACTTTCGTCTAGACAGGAATCATTGATACCAATGTGGGTATGTGGGACTATGAGGAGTTCAAGGCTGAAATGGTAGCACAAAACCTCCCTTTGATGGCTTGAAGAACTTTAGAATCCGGGTTAGCCCATGTCATTGGTTTCCCCTCCATAGTACAATTCTATGAATTGGTGCTTGAATGTGCCATAAACTATGACAAGGGAACACAAAGGATAGTTAGCCCCCAGGGAAGGATTGTGGCGAGCTTTGATCTGTGTCCATTGCTAGGACTTTTGATATACCTAATAGGTCACATGTGGTGGACTTTGATATGGATATAACAAAGAGAAACTATGAGGAGAATGTGGTTAAGTCCCAGCAGGTGATCAATTCTTGGTTGGAGAAGCCCAAGTCCCACTTCTCCAAGTTGCCAAAACAACTATTTAGACTTAAATTCAAGAGGGAATACTATAATGTCATCACTCTCCTTAGCAGGTTGGTATGACTGAAGAGTGCATGAGTTTTTGAGAGCTGGATGTTTAATGTCATTGCTCAAATGGAGTAGGGTATAGATTACCATTGGGCAGGTGCCATAAGTGCAGTAATCCATGAGCAGATGTGCAATGTCTTGCAGACCAAGACTTTCACCATGACTTCTTACCTGGTGTATAAATTGGAAAGATTGCATCCATACATGGGGTTGAGCACTAGAGGTGTATTCAGACAGGATGTAATCTATGAGGTGTATCCACAGTTGCACCTAGCAGGAGGTAGCTATAGAAGATAAAATGATGCTTCTACAATGTCTATTACCAGGTTGCCGTAGGGTGCAGAGCATGTGACAATTTCAAACAAGGCAAAGGAATTGATAAGGAGGTATGGGGCATGGTTTATCTAGTTCCCCACTTTTTCCTACGTAAGGATTGATTGGTGTCAAAGGGCTCCCTACAGAATCCTAAGGTACCCAACTGATTATATTATACTTTTGGAGGTCACTAGGCATATTTTTGACTTTGATGTGATTGTGAAGGGAGATAAACATAAAACAGGGTTTGGGAATGATTTCCCCTTCAAGATAGGAAAAAATGAGGTTTATCCTTCAATCTAGTCTGCTCATGCTTCTGAAGAGGAGATGAGTACTTTTGGTCTCTCTTTCCATTCTAAGAGAGTAAGGTTTGATATTAATAGTGAGGCACAAAAGAAGGCCATCAAGTAGTACAACCACAAAGATAAAATTGAAGATTATTGGGCTAACCTTGGTGATGAATTTTATGTAAGGAAGGAGAAATTCTCAAAACTACTAGTGGACTTGGTAAGGTTATAAAACATAAATGCCATTCCTGACCAGGTGGAAGAGGATGGAAATCTAAATTAGGGTCAGATCTTCGAGGCTGTGAAAGAGAAACCAGTTGGAGAGATTGATCGGTTGGAAGAAGAAAAGATAGATTTGGAGAAAATTATGATTCCAGTGATCAAGTATACCAAAATTTGGTTGAAGCACAAAATGCTAGAGTTAGAAAGTGAAGGTTTCCAGTGAACCTATGATTTAATGGGAGACTTGGAGTCTCATTCTGATTCTAAAGAATCACATGAACAAGATCCTAAGAGTAAGGCCAAGGTGGACTCTCCCTTCAAGATTAAAGTTAGGGATGTTCAAACTGAAGAAGTAGCAGATGTGGGTAAGCAAAGAAAGCCTATTGCTAAAAAGAGAAGGCATGTTGCAACCAAAGAGGCTGAAAAAGATAAGGAGGAGAAGGAAAATGCTACTGCTCCTTTGCTCAAAAGAAGAAGACTTGTGAGAATGTCACAAAAGGAAAAAGAAACTTCCAAATCAGAAAAGGAGGTTGAGATACCTGTGGTGGAGATAGAAAGTTCAGGGGAAAGAACGTGGGTATATATGAGGAGTTCAAGAACTCCTTCACCAAAGGATGCTGCAATGAAGGCAGATGTTCTTGTGACTGCTCCTATGATTGAATAGGAGAACATTCCCCCTCCTCAAGATACTAACAATGTGCAAGATGATCCAAGGAAGGATGAAGATCCTAAGGACTTGGGTGAAGAACAATTCTAGGAAGGAGACCTCTACAATGTCAAGGTAGAAGTTGATAAGGTAATCTAGTCTCCCTTGGTAGCCTATGCAGATTCATTTGCAGAAGAGATTGAAAAATTTTCCTCAATTGGAGGAGATACCAGCTAGGATCCCTTCACCGGTACAAATTGTGGTGCAGCAATCTTTAAACAAGGAAGATCCAACTAAAGAGATCCCAAATGTGCCTAGTATTGAGAAGGATGCACCTAATATCCAAAAGGAGTAGGATAAACAGGATAAGGTGCCAACCGAATCCATTATTCCAGGTTGGTTGGATAAGAGTTAAAAATTAAATTGGTAATAGTGGAAGACACTCCTCCCAATTGGGATGACCTAATGGCTAATATTTTGAAAAGTAAAACCAAGAAGAAGGCTAGGGTCATATCCAGGATTGAGAGGGATGGATCAAGCAACAAGGTGGATCATATTGCTACCCCTATTTCAAATAAGGATATAGATAATGTTACTGTAAGGGACTATCAAGTGTAGACCATTGACTTAGGGCATGCTTCTATGGAGCAAGACATTGAGGAGTATGAAGGCTCTAGTGCTATAATTGTTGGAAGATTGAAGAAACACGTACAAGCCAGGCATGAGTTGGAGAGGGAGAATGAGAAATTGAAGAATTACTTGCAGGAATTGATGAAACCCTTGCAGTGTATTAGCTCTTCCTCCTCTAATGCAGGTTTCTTGCCCTGGGAAACAATCTCCGAGCTTGAAAGAATGAAAGGCACTACACATGCCACAGTGTTGAGAAATTGTGTCTCAACTTCCAACTTGAAGTCCTCATTCTTTTGCCTTGGTGAAATCTTGTTCCTTTTTACTTTGTCTGGCGGAGGCGGAACCGGTTTGGAACTTGGCTTTGTTCTTTTGGCCTTGTTCTGGGTTTGTCTCCGAATACGACTCCGGCTCCGCTTCCCAAAGTCTATTTTTGCGGCTCTGTTCTTCTTTGGTGGTGTCGGAGGCGGAACCAGGTTTGGAACTTAACTGTGTCAGTTTGTAAGGTTCCCGTTTCTGTTTCCATTTTGGCTCTAGATCCGATTCCTGCTTTTGCGATTTGGTCTTCCTTGTGGTTCTGGTTTTTTCTCGGAATGGTTTCCTCTGATTCATTCTGGTTTAGGTTTGTTGTTTCTTGCTATTGTCAAAGGTAGAACTAGAATGTTTCTTGAACCTAGACTTTTGGTAAAGTCCTTTTTCCGTTTCCGATTCCGATCTGACTCTGACTTCGGTCCTGTCTTCTGGTTTGACTTCGTGTTGACTTCCTCCAGGCTGAATTGTCTCGGGCTTGCTCTTCCTTGCAGTTGGCAGAGGCAAAGCCGAAATGGTTCCTGGATCTATAATTTTCGGTGGAGTCTTGTTTTGTCTCTCGTTCCAACTCCAGCTCCGACAGAGTTGTAAAGACTTGCATGTCTTGGATGAGCTCGGTGTTTGTTTGATCGAGTTAGACTCAGTGTCAGTTGTGATAGGCAATGGGATTTGGACACATGGCAATCTGTCTGAATGTTGATTGGAAAAAAACCTAAATAGTTATTGTGACAGTTGCATAGTCAACCCAGGGTGGCGAACTCAACCCGTTTTGTTGTTGGCATTGAATGCAAAGGTGGCTGGTTGCAGGGAAATCTGTAAGGTCTGATCAGTTGTGTGATTTGAGGATGGACTTCATTGTTGTGTAGGAATTTTGATTCAACTACATATGTTTTTGTGACATCTGATTATTAAGAGTGGGTCTCTTGTCATAAGTTGAAGTTGCAGGTTGAAGAGCTGAAGAAGAAGAAGAACATGAGTTCTTGAAGAGAGTTTGAACTGTATGTTGAGGAAACATTATAATAGTGATTTCGAATCTCTCTGGGTGACTGTGAGCAGAATAGAGAAGTCTGGAAATTGTATGTAATTGTTTCATTACTATAATACAATAGACTTGACTTTGTGTGGTGGGTTTTTTACCTGAAAAGGTTTTCCCACGTAAAATACTGTCATCTGTGTTCGCTCATTCTTTGTTATCTGATTTCAATGGTTGTATGCATCTCAAGTAGTTTTAGAAGCTATTAGAATTAGTTTATGTTTCACTCCTCGGTTGTATTGGTGTTAAGGGACAGTTTTCCGCACTGTTGGGTCATTAGATCCAGCTTTTTCCCTTCACACTGGTATCAGAGCTTGGCCAGTTTTGTTATCTTTGAATGCAGTTTTTTGTGCCAATATTGTTTCTAGTGGGAGCCTTGCATTGATAAACTTGTTTCTATTTTGAGATGGTGAGTACATTTGGTAGAGTTGAGATTGAGAAGTTTAATGGCAGCAACTTCGAGTTATGGAAACTCAAGATTGAAGACCTTCTTGTGGATAGAGACCTATGGATTGCAGTGTCTGGAAATAAGCCACAAAATATGACCCAAGAAGCTTGGGATCTTGCTAATAGAAAAGCAAGAGGTTTGATAAGACTGATTCTAGCCGATTCTGTGCTCCTAAATGTTCATGAGGAGACATTTTCAGCTTCTTTGTGGAAGAAGCTTGGTGAAATTTATCAGGGAAAATCTCTGGTAAATAAGTTATTCCTGAGGAAGAAGTTGTATTCCTCGAAAATGGATGAAGGTGCATCTGTTGTAGACCATTTGAACTCGTTTAACATGAGTGTTACCCAGTTGGCGTCTGTAGGTGTAAAGATTGAGGAGGAAGATCGTTGCATGCTCCTGTTGTATTCATTACCTGATAGTTGGGATCATCTTGTGATGGCTATTGGAAGCACAACCACTGCTTTTAGGATGGATGATGTGGTTGCTTCGCTCCTATCTGAAGAAATGTGAAGGAAATATTCTGAGATGGCCAAAGAGGCTCTTGCTATTTGAGGTAGACCAAAGGAGAAAGGCAAGAAGAAAGACAACAAGTCGAAATCCAAGTCTAAAGGGAGATCAAAGTCTCTTGATAAAAAGTCCAAGGTGAAATGTTGGAACTATGGGCAACTTGGTCACATCAAGAAGGATTGTAAAGAGAAGAAGAAGTATGCTTCTGATAATGAATCTTCTCATAGTGATGCAGATGCCTTCATTGCAGCCTTGGCAACTCAGGCATCTGATGATGGCTGGCTGGTTGACTCTGGTGCCTCTTTTCACATGACATCCTATAGAGATTGGTTCTCAAAGTATGAGAAGTATGATGGTGGAAAGGTGTATTTGGCAAGCGATTCAACGCTGAAAATTGTTGGAAAAGGAAGAGTCAAAATTTAGTTTCCTCACGGGAGAGTCAAAGGAATAGGTGGTGTTCTTCACATCCCAAGCTTGGCTCAAAATATTCTTTCTATTAGTAAGTTAAATGATGCTGGTGTAGAAGTTTCATTCTCAAGTAAAGGTTGTAAAATGGCTAGAGGTGTCATGGTTCTAGCTAAGGGTGTTTGTACTGGCACTCTGTACAAGATGGATGCACGTCCTGTTCTTTGCAACAGTGCCTCTGTAAAGACATGTAATTATGCACCTATAGAGAAAGATGAAGACTCTTCTCTATCTACAAATGCTTTGGAGGTAAAACTCCCAGTAGAGAAGACCATGTTATGGCATCATAGACTTGGTCACATTGGTGAGGAAGGTTTTAAAACCTTGAAGAATAAAAATATTGTAGAAGGGCTTGATGATTGTAACCTTGAGTTCAATTTTTGTGAACATTGCATCTATGGAAAGCAACACTGTGTTTCCTTTTCCTCTAGTCCTCACAAATCTTCTGGTATACTGGATTATGTTCATTTTGATGTGTTTGGTCCAGTTAATGTTCCTTCATTGTCAAAGTCTAGATATTATGTTTCTTTTATTGATGATTGTTTGAGAAGTGCATTTGTATACTTTCTTAAAAGTAAATCAGAAGTGTTCAGTCGATTTAAAGAGTTTAAATCTTTGGTAGAAAATCAGACTGGAAGAAAAATAAAGTGTTTAAGGACAAACAATGGAGGTGAGTTTTGTTCTGCAGATTTTGAAAGGTATTGCACTGATCATGGAATTAAAAGGTATAAGACAACCCCCTACACTCCATAGAAAAATGGAGTTGCCGAAAGGTTGAATAGGACACTGATGAAAAAGGAAAGGAGTATGCTGAGTGGTGCTGGTCTAGAGTAGAAGTTCTTGGCTGAGGCTGTGGCTACATCATGTTATTTGATAAATAGATCTCCTTGTTTAGCTCTTGTTGACAAGACACCTTTAGAAGCATGGTCTGGTAAGAAGCCCTCGCTAAGGCATGTCCGGGTCTTTGGCTATGAGGCATATGTTCATGTGCGAAATGAAAAGAGATCTAAGTTAGATAAAAAGGCTATCAAATGTATTCTCATCGGCTATGGAGTTGGTGTGAAAGGATACAAGCTTTGGAACCCTGTGACTGAGAAGGTTTTGTATAGCAAAAGCATGATTTTTCGTGAGTTGAAACCTTCAGTAAGTGATCAGCAGCTTGAGACAAATCAAAGTGACAAGAAAAAGGATGCAGTTGAGATTCTCGAAACTCTAGAAAGGGAAGAGCTGCATGGTGTACCTAAGACTGAGGAGAACTCAAGCAGCGCTGAAAGTTCTGATGATGAAGAGCAACCTCAACCTATAAGGAGATCTACATGAGAAAGAAGGCAACCAAAATGGTATGGTTTCTCTATGTTAGATTCAAACTGTGCTTATGCTTTCATAGCCAGCATTGATGAACCTAGGACTGTGAAAGAAGAAATCAGCATGGCTGATTCAAATTCTTGGCTAGAAGCCATGAATGAGGAGATGGATTCCTTGGAAAAGAATGATACCTGGATGTTGGTACCACTATTTAAAGGGTGAAAGCTTGTTGCCTGTAAGTGGATATTCAAAAGTAAGATAGGCCTTGATGGCAATGTTGAGAAGTATAAGGCACGACTGGTTGCAAAGGGTTTTTCCCAAGTTGAGAGAATTGATTATGGAAAGATCTTTTCCCCTGTAGCAAAGCTGACATCCATCAGATTTTTTTTGTCATTAGTAGATATATATGATTTTGAAATTGAGCAGATGGATGTGAAGACAACATTTCTCCATGGTGAGCTGGAAGAAGAAATTTACATGTCTCAACCTGAGCATTTTGTTGAAAGAGGTAAACAAAATCTGGTTTGCAAGCTAAATAAATCTCTTTATGGTTTAAAACAATCTCCTAGAATGTGGTACCAAAAATTTGACACATTTGTGTTGTCAATTGGATTTGTGAGATCAAAATCTGATCATTGCATCTATTATAAATGTGAGAATGATCGTGTGCTTGTTATTACTCTGTATGTGGATGACATGTTATTCATAGGTAATAGAAAGACTATGATTTCTGACCTTAACACTCAGTTGTCTGCTAAGTTCGAAATGAAAGATCTTGGAGCAGCAAGGTACATTCTTGAAATGGAGATAACCAGGGATAGAACAAGCAGAAAACTTTGGCTTAGTCAGAGTAAGTATGTGAAAATAGTTCTAGAGAGGTTTAGCATGAATGATTGCAAGCAACTAGTTTTTCCAATCATGCAAGGATTGAAACTATCTACTGACGACTATCCAAAATCTGCTACTAAGATGGAGGACATGACCAATGTGCCTTATACAAGTGCAGTAGGAAGTTTGATGTATGCTATGGTCTACACAAGACCAGACATTGCCCAAGTAGTGGGAGTTCTAAGCCGGTTCATGGAAAATCCAGGAAGATCACATTGGGATGCTGTGAAGAGAGTGTTCAGGTATTTGAAAGGTACTTCAGATTATGCTTTGTGTTACCATGGCAGTATGGTTGCCTCACAAAAGACTCTCAACATTCAAGGATATGTTGATTCAGATTGGCGAGGTGAAATTGACAATAGGAGATCCACCAGTGGATACAATTTCATGCTTAATGGTGGAGCAATCAGTTGGATGAGCAAAAGGCAAGCTATTGTTGCTTTATCCATGACAGAGGCTGAGTGTATGGTAGCAACTCATGCTTGCAAGGAGGTAGTGTGTCTAAGGTGTTTGTGTTCAGACATTGGATTTAATGTTGGGTAGATTTCAATCTATTGTGACAGTCAAAGTGCCATTTTTCTGGCAAAGAATCCTATCTTTCATGCCAGGACCAAGCACATAGATGTGCAATATCACTTCATAAGGGATATGGTTGAAGATGGCAAGGTCAGTTTGGAAAAGGTTGACACCTTGAAGAATGTTGTAGATGCTTTAAAAAAGCCAGTGAGCATAGACAAGTTCAGGTGGTGCATAGAATCAATGGGCCTTGGGGCCTATGATCATGAATAAGGTTTGATATCATGAGGAAGCTGAAAGTATTCACCAAGTGGGAGATTGTTGAGAAATTATGTCTCAATTTCCAGCTTGAAGTCCTCATTCTTTTGCCTTGGTGAAATCTTATGTCTTTTTACTTTGTCTGGCGGAGGCGGAACCGGGTTGGAACTTGGCTTTGTTCTTTTGGCCTTGTTCTGGGTTTGTCTCTGGATATGACTCCGATTCTGCTTCCCGCAATCTATTTCTACGGCTTCGTTCTTCTTTGGTGGTGTCGGAGGTGGAACCAAGTTTGGAACTTAACTGTGTCAGTTTGTAAGGTTCCCATTTCTATTTCCATTCTAGCTCCGGATCCGATTCCTTGTTTTGCGATCTAGTCTTCCTTGCGGTTTTGGTTTTTTCTTGGAATGGTTTCCTCCGCTTCGTTCTAGTTTGGATTTGTTGTTCCTTGCTGTTGTCGGAGGTAGAACCAGAATGTTTCTTGAACCTGGACTTTTGGTAAAGTCCTATTTTCATTTCTGATTCTGATCCGACTCTGACTTCGGTCCTGTCTTATGGTTTGACTTCATGTTGACTTCCTCTGGGCTGAGTTGTCTTGGGCTTGCTCTTCTTTACAGTTGGTGGCGGTGGAACCGAAATGGTTCCTGAACCTGTAATTTTCAGTGGAGTCCTATTTTGTCTCCTATTCCGACTCCGGCTCCGGTAGAGTTGTAAAGACTTGGATGTCTTGGACGAGCTCAGTGTCTATTTGACCGAGTTAAACTCAGTTTCAGTTGTGATAGGAAATGGGATTTGGACACGTGGCAGTCTGTCTAAATGTTGATTGGATAGAAACCTAAATAGTTATTGTGACAGTTGCATAGTCAACCCAGGGTGGTGAACTCAACCCGTTTTGTTGTTGGCATTGAATGCAAAGGTGGCTGGTTGCAGGGAAATGTGTAAGGTATGATCAGCTGTGCGATTTGAGGATGGACTTCATTGTTGTGTAGGATTTTTGAGTCGACTACATATGTTTTTGTGAGATCTGATTATTAAGAGAGGGTCTCTTGTCGCAAGTTGAAGTTGTAGGTTGAAGAGCTGAAGAAGAAGAAGAATGTGAGTTCTTGAAGAGAGTTCAAACTATATGTTGAGGAAACATTGTAACAGTGATTTCGAATCTCTCTAGGTGACTGTGAGCAGAACAGAGAAGTCTAGAAATTGTATGTAATCATTTCATTACTATAATACAATAGACTTGACTTTGTGTGGTGGGTTTTTTACCTGAAAAGGTTTTCCCACTTACAATACTGTGTCATCTATTTTTTCTCATTCTTTGTTATCTGATTTCAATGGTTGTATGCATCTCAAGTAGTTTTAGAAGCTATTAGAATTAGTTTATGTTTCACTCCTCAGTTGTATTGGTGTTAAGGGAAATTTTTCTGCACTGTTGGGTCATTAGATCAAGCCATTTTTCCCTTCACATAGTTGGTTGGTTTCAAGGAGTCCAGATCAAAGGAGATGGTGCCATCAAGGATGTCTTGTTGACTACAGGGGATTCCATGAGGTCAGTGAATTCATTGAAGACAGTGCTAGCCCAAGACAAAGAGGACATTGATCTCCTATTGCAAAAAACAAGAACAATCATGGAGTATACCGAGGATAAACTGGTGAAGAGTGGGATTCTTCCTTTTCCAAGGGTTTCTAAGCCTTGGGAATGGTTCGAGATCTTGCAAATGAGGCAAAGGGCCTTGAAAAAGATTCATAAACAAGGGAGGCAGATTGAGGACACCTTGACCAATATTCATGATAGGTGCGTCTCATTCTTTGAAATTATGACAGGGAGGAAGAAATTCGCTCCAAAGCATCTCAATTAGGAACAACTTGGGAAATGGTGGAGAGATGTCTACTCTCCAGTTAGTGAAGGTCCAATCATTGAACACCGACTAGATGATGTTGGAACCTAAATTGTAGTTATTGACAGGTATTTAACAAATAGGGCTAATTGGGATGGCACAATAAGGCAAGCAAGAGATGACATTAATTCTCTTGAAAGAAGAGTTAGGGTTTTTCCTTTGGCACCTATTTCTGAATTGGACAGGGTGTTGTTGGTAGTCCATGGTGAAATGGAATGAGCTAAAGGCAAGGATGGGAAGTAGTTATATAGGGCTACTTCAAAGTTTGTGCTTCCCATTATCCACATGCATTGGGCCGACCCCTTTTGAGACCCTAGGCTGACTTGGATGAAATTGGTGCAAATTGCACATTTCATGTTGTATTCGAATATATTTTGAGGCTGACCTATTGTGTGGCATTTTATTGTAAAAACTCTTATTTTGAGCTGACCTATCTTGGGGATTCTCTATAAATTGGGCATCTTGCCTCATTTGTGAGATATAGAATATAATATAGATAAGTGATACACAATAGACATATAGACGTAGAATAGAGATTTCATATTTGAGCAAGCTAGGGTTTATCTTCAAGCAAGTATTGTAACAAAAGGCTAGAATTGTTGCCATTTTTGGATGACCTAATATAAGAAACGATATTATGATTTGGTATCTTTCTTGTATTGAGTTTCATCTAACATGGTTCCTATTGTTCTATCTTCAAAATTGCTTAATTTCATTATTAGATAGTTTGGTGATGCTTAGGGTTTCATGTTTGGAGTGTTTGCAATGATCTCTAGTCCATACTTTTTGTAGTTAGTTGATTGTTAGCTACTTTGCAAAGTTAGCCTCGACTTAAAATTGTGCTTAGTTCAATTATGAATATTTTTTCATTTTAAATTGCGATAGGATTGTTTTGAATGAATTTTTAAGATTTGAAAATCTTTAAACACCTCAGAAGATTGCACTATTCCTATGAGATTGCAGATTTATCTAGGTCGAGCAGAAAGTAGTTTATGAGAGATCGGTCCATTTTGAGCATCTTATCTTTTGGCATTATCAATCTTAGGGTTAGAATTAGTCTTAGAATTATCTCTGAAACCTTTCATCTTTTGTTATTTTCTTTATTATCTGGATTCAATTGAGGATTTCAAGTATCAATTCATTGTTTAGATCTAATAAATTCAAAGTCCAATATTTGCTTGTAGTAAGGTCATTTTGTGAATACCAACATTTTCACATTATCTCTGAGTTGTTTTGTTGCATCATCAATACCTGACATTAGAGACCTTGTGGTTGTCTCTTCGTTCATAGAGATTTACCTTTCAAGAGACATAGGATATCATATTTTGTCTGAGTTGTTGTTGTGCAGAAAACACCATCAACGGATTGGTGCTAGAAGGAGGGCCTTGAATAAGCAAGCTAGAGAATTTTTTAAATGTCATTCCTCTGGAAAGGCTTAGAAGAAGAACTAGATCTACTCCAGGAGAAGATGAATTTCAACAATTAAAGACCCCTACGAGGTCAAGAAGGGCCAGGAGAGGGGAAGAATCATCATTCTCTCACCCACTTCCATCATCTCCATTATCCTCATCTTCATATAATTCCAAAGGAATTCCTATTCCAGAGCCACAAATGGTCATAAATCAGCCATTACCAGCCCCACCCCCACCAATGGCTTTCCTTGCCAACAACCCATCTCCATTGATCTTTAATAATTACAATTTCATGCCCAAGAACCCTGAGCATTTTTGCTCTAAGTTCCATACTCATGACCCCAATAGGATAGCATAAGAGCGTATTAGGATTTTCCAAACCTTTCTAAGGGATAGAGGAATAAACCATGAGGATGTGGCATGCAAAATTTTCCTTTATTCCCTTGGGGAAGAAGCCTTTTATTTGTATAATCACTTACCTGTTGCTTCTATCCACAATTGGACTGAACTAGAGACTGCATTTTTGTAGAAGTTTAAGATTCCCATTAGTGCTAATGAGTTATACTTGCAATTTACTAGGGTGAAAAAGGAGATTAATGAGCCAATAGGGTCATTCAATAACAGGTTTCATCGAGCTTATACCAAGCTCCAAGCCCCTTATGCTGGAAACGAAGACACTGCCCTAGAGGTTTACCTTGAAGCCTTGGATAGCCTCACAACCACTTTCCTTAAATAGATTACTACCCCCCCAACTACTTTGCTCACTACATATGCTGAAGCTATGAAGGTCAGCATGAATTTGAGGCAACACTTATCAGGACCTCTTCCATCCTTAGGACCTACTGCTCACCCTGGACAAGTTCAAGCCCTCAATTAGGGTTTGACCATTCATGCTCCCCTAATGAATCAAATAACCTCATTGCCTTTGGTCCCTCATCCAGGTCCTCCATTGATTCAAGCTCAACCTATGACCTCTTATCCTCAACAAAGGGCTAATCAACCCCTTTATCAATAACAAGCTGGTTTTCCTACATATTTGCAGAATTCAAAAGTTTTGAATCAAGCTATTGGTTACAGAGAAATGCCTGGATACCCTCCTGGTAATGTGAATTCAGCACCACCTAATGGCCTATATAAGGAGTGGCTGGATGAGTTATCTGAATACGTGAAAAATTGAATATGGAGATAACTTATTTAAGAAATCAGAATAGACAACTTCAGGCTGCTCAAAAGAACATGCAATGTAACTATGGTAGGGAGAACAAGAACTTTGGAAGAGGGAAATATTTTGATAGAAATCAAAATTATGACAGGGGACAAGGCTTCGGTCAAAATTTTGATAGAAGATAAGGCTCTGGTAAGAATTTTGATAGAAATCAACAAGGTGGACAAGGATTTGACATAGGGCAAATACCTAGGTAGAATAGATCATGGAATATTGGACCTAATAATGGAGGCATTCCTACTCCATTGGATCAACCCTCTACTCAGGAAAATCCTCCAAATGGTGTATACTTGGTAGAGGCAACTTTGTCTGGTTGGTGCAGACTCCATAAGACAAGTCAGCATTCTGAGTTGGATTGCACCGAGTTTTAGACTGTTCCTTCCATTTTTCAGTATGAAGTTGAGAACAATTCCAATAGTCAAGAAATTGTGCCCTCAAATCCCTATGATTCTCCAGTGTTGGTACACAATCATGCACCATTTCCAAAAGGTGAGGAAAATGAACCAGAAGAGGAGTCTAGTGACTAAGAGAATGAGGTAGATTAGGTGTTGAATGAAGATGAGATCTCCCAGTTGTTTGGTGAAGAAAATGAGAATGATAATGGCCCTTTGGATGAGGAGAAAGTTAGTGTTGAAGAAGTTCAAATGTTTCAACAACCAATAAAGAAATATGATTTGAGAAGTAGACCTAACAGGAGTCCATAGGATGAAGGTCCTTTCACTACTTCTATCCCTCCTAACAATTTTACTACTCCACTGGATCCACAAGCTAGTAATAATCCACCTTATCCTCATGTACCAACATAGTACTTGTCAAAGGTAAATAATGTTGAAGTTTCAAAAGATAGGTAGGCTAGTGGCCACAAGGAAACCCATGTTGATCTAAATGTGGAGCAATTGGGCAAGTATGTGATTAAAGAATTCAAGAAAGTAAAGGTAAGTCTCTCTGCTTTTGAATTATTAAGAGTTCCTGTTATTAGGAATGCAATTTTAGGGTTATTTTGTCCAAATATAGTACCGCAGGGGGTAACTGCCAATGAGGCCGTTACCAGGTCTTCTAATTAATCCAGAGGCCAAGTTCCACCTGTAGACAAAGGGAGAGATAAAGATAAGGTTTAAGTTGCACAAGCTGACACTCAGTTGAGTTTGTTTCAAGGCAAGATGGAAACTCCCCCTTTCTTGATTTTTGTTCGTATCTTTGGGAAGAATCTGCATAATTGTCTTCTAGACTCAGGGCCATCCACAAATGTTATGCCTTTTTCTATTTGTAAAGCATTAGGTATCACCCCTATAGCCTCTCAGAAGAAGGTCACTCAATTGGATAAAATAGAGGTAAGTGTAGTAGGAGAACTAAACATGATCCCCATGTAGTTGGCATCAGATTCTAGGGTGCAACAGGTGATCAACATCTAGGTTGCTGATATTCCTGATACTTATGGTTTAATTTTAGGCAGGGATTTCACTAAGGCATTGAATGGGTATACATCTACATACCATTCTCACATGCGGCTACCATGGAAACAAGTTCCAAATCAAATTAGAATTGAAAGAGAACCCCAAATGAAGTATGTAATTACAGAGTATCAGAATATTTTGAATAAGGTGTTGGTGTCTGAGGTTAGCATAGGAAATTATGTGTTGGCTACATCACTCCAGAGAATGAAGAGGTCTTTATGTTGCAGGACACCTTAGAGGAATTTGTATCATAGATCAGTGATTCTGAACCATTGACTGAACAAATAGATGAAACAAATGACCAAGAAGATAAACAACTTAGTTTGCTAGATAGCTTTCAATAATTTATCCAGAAATGTATGGAGAATCAGATTCTGTTAAAAGGAAGTATGAATTTTGAAGAACTATTACTCCCCAATTGGTGCAGAGTCTGTGATGCTCCTCATTACGAGCTAGAATGTGACTTGTGTCAAAATGTTGTGGAACACATATAGAAATACATTAATTCAGTCCCAACTATTGGACTTGATGTAAAGATCGAGTTAGATAATAATAAGGGTGAGAGCCCAATGCTTCTTGAGAGGCCCCCTATTTCTAGCAAAGTGAAGAATAAATTAAGGTTACCAAAACTCGATGGCTGTTGGACATTAAGATTTGAAAAATCTAAATCTAAGTAGGGTGCTGGAGTAGGATTTGAGTTGATCAGTCCTAAAGGTAAGAATTATTTTTCTGCTCACAGACTCCAATTCCAATGCACTAATAATGTTGTTGAATATGAGACTTTGATTCATGGCTTGCTAATGGCATCGAGGAAGAAAGTTAAGATATTACAGGTCTTTGGAGACTCTAAATTAGTTTTCAAACAAGTAAGGAAACAATATTCATGCCGTGATAGGAGGATGACCAATTACAGGCATAGGGTGTGGGATCTCATTGAGGGATTTGATGCTTTCAATATATAGCTGATCCCTCAAAGCAAGAATTAGGTTGTTGACTCTCTAGCACAAGCTGCTAGCACCTTGCAACCTTTATCACTTTTAGGATTAAATAAATTTATAGTTGAGCTCACTCCAGTACCTTCAGTGCCTAACAACGTTACTAATTTCTAGGTATTTGAGGATGATAAGCATATTTTGGATTTTATTACAAGTTGTGATGTGTTTTCTTCTCAAGTCATTGATGAAATGGAGCCTCAAGAAGCAAAAATAGACTTGGGAGGAATCATTAATTTGAAGACCAACACCCTTTCAAGAGGTATGGTGCAGCTTGAATGAATCTTTGATTTGGATAAGATAAGAGATCGGGAACAACAAGTCAAAAGGGAATCCCTCAATAGCCAGTGTGAAACATATAATATGGGGACACCAGATGATATGAAGAATCTTTTCATTGGTAAGGTGTGTACCCATGAGGAAAGAAAAGGGATTATTGATGCCTTGCACACATATCATCATGTGATAGCCTAGAGTTATGAAGTTTTGAAAACATATGATACCTCAATCATTACACACACCATTCTTTTGAAGTAAAATGTCAAACCATTTAGAAAAAGACAGAGGCCAATCAATGCTCTGTTAGAACCCATTATTCAAAAGGAATTACAGAAGTTACTTTCAACACGAATTATATTTCCAGTAAGACATTCAACTTGGGTTGCAAATCTGGTTCCAGTAAGGAAAAAGAATGGAGAAATCAGATTGTGTGTGGATTTTAGGAATCTGAATAGAGCATCAAAAAAAGATAACTATCCAGTTCCTTCACTAGATGAAGTACTTCAGATCATTAATAGATCCCAGATGATGTCATTCTTGGATGGGTATTCTAGATACAACCAAGTTATGGTGCAATACGAGGATAGGCACAAGACTGTCTTCACTACAAAATGGGGAACTTTTGCTTACAGAAGGATACCATTTGGGTTGATCAACGCTGGAGCTACATTCCAAAGAGCTATGGATATTTCCTTTAAAGATATAATTGTTAAGTTCATCATTATTTATATGGATGAATTGATAGTTTTTTCAAAGAAATGAGGTGATCATATGGCAGATTTATGCAAAGTATTCCAAAGGTGCAGATTGTTTGGGATTTCACTTAATCCAAGGAAGTGTATTTTTGGAGTCACAGAGGGAAATTTTTTTGGGACATATCATATTAGAACAGGGTATTGCTATTGACCCTAAAATAATGCAGGCTATCCTAAAGATACAGCCTCCTACAAGTAAGAAAGAGATAAGTCATTCTTTGGTAAGATTAACTTTGTTAGAAAATTTATCACTAGATTTGTACAGATAGTGAAGCCATTGAATGCTATGTTGAAACAAGAAAAAAAAGTAGAGTGGAATGTAGAAGCTAAGGAGGCTTTTACAAAAATCAAGAAATCTATTGTTGAGGCCCCAGTATTGGTGATTCTAGATTATGCTAAACCCTTTTACATATATTCATTTGATTCTAATCACTCATGTGCTAGAATTCTAACTCAAAATTCTGATCAAGGCAATGAGCATCCTATAGCCTTCATGATTACTCCTTTAAAGGATTCAAAATTAAGACATCATAGTGTTGCAAAGAATGCCTATGCTTTGGTTAGAGTAGTGAAAAAGTTCAGACACTATATTTTGAGGAATAAGGTTTTTTCCATAGTGCCTGATCCTACAATAAAGCTATTGTTAATGCAGAATGAGTTAGGTGAACGAAGAGCCAAATGGGTGACTATGCTGTAGGAATATGATATGGAGACTCAACCCATGAAATTAGTAAGAGGACATGGACTCACAAAGACAATGGCTGAAACAGGTCCCCACCTCACGGATCAAAACTATCATCTTCAAGAGGTATCTCGAAGAGACTGGTATGATGAAATTTTTTTTATTTACTGAATAAAAAATGTCCGGATCACCTTATTATAGTTGAGAGGCAAGCTTTTCACTTGAGGAGTGGAATTTTTATGATGAAAACAACTATCTTGTATAAGAAAAATCATGAGGGTGTATACCTGAGATGTTTGGGGAAGGAAGCAGCTACCAAAGTAATGATTGAATTTCATGAGAAATATGGCACAAGCCATGGTTTTGAATCATCTACTGCAAACCAAATCTTGAGGGTAGGCTATTATTGGCCTACTTTGTTCAAATATGCACACCAAAATGTGAGGACTTGTCACATATGTCAAACTACAACAAGAAAGGAAAAATATGCGGTTCTTCCACTTCAGCCAGTCATAGAGGTAAAACCATTCACCCAATGGGGAATGGACTTCATAGGTCAAATTAATCCTCCATCTTCTACGGGCCACATGTATATTCTTACCATAACTGATTATTTTACTAGATGGATAGAGGCAATTGCTTGTAAACAATGTACTTTGGATGTGGTAATCAATTTTCTTGAGTCAGGCATCATTAATCATTTTGGTTGTCCACTGTATTTAGTTTGTGATAATGGCCCTGCATTTGCATCACTGAAATTTTCTAATTAGGCATTTGATCATGGGATTGTTATTAAATTTTCATCCAATTACTACCCCTAGGGTAATTGCCTAGTTGAGTCTTCCAATAAGAACCTATTAACAGTCATTTGTAAGTTGCTAGAACAAAATCCTAAGGATTGGCACACCCAGCCTTGATTTTCTCTCTGGGTAGACTATACTAGATAGAAGATATCCATAGGAACCTCTCCTTATCACCTAGTGTACGGTTTGGAACCTGTATTTCCTATCCAATTGAAGATTCTTAACCTTGATTTTATTAATGAATACTACAATGAGGAAGATACATGTGAAGCCTATTTGGATGATTTTTACACCTTGAAGAGAAAAGAGATGAAGCCCTAGAAAACATTGCTAAACATTAGGGTGTAGTGAAAAAATGGTTTGATAGGAGATCTAAGGTTAAAGCTTTTAGAATCTCTGACTTGTTTTTCTACTAGGATAAAGACCATGACCATAAGGGAGAGCATGGTAAATTTGACAAACTCTGGCTTGGTCTTTACCAGATTTCATAAATTCTAGGAGATAATGTTTTTTGTTTGAAAACCCTCACTAGTGAGGATATCCCATTGCCTATCAATGGGTAGTATCTGAAGCATTATCTTCAACCTTGAGTTGTTTGTAGCTCATCCTATACATAGTTAGAGTAGGTTTTCTTTCTTCTTTTCTTTTCTTGTTTGCATGGGTTAGTGTAGGTTTTCTTTGATTTGTTATTCTTTTCATTTTGGTTTTTGCTTCTGGTTTCTCACTTTCTTGGGGTTGTTGCATCTGTGTAATAGGCCATTTTCCTGGGATTGGTCTGGAAATTTCTTTTACAAACTCTAATCATCTTCTCAGAGTCAAGTGGTGGAATTAATTTATTTGATGTCCCTTGTACTTAGAATTAGAGTCACTTGTTTCGGATAAAATTTGGAACATATTTGGGTCTCACACCTTCACACTAAAATAAAAGATTCTAGATTTGCATAGGGTTCCTCTCCAATTTGGCCTACTGAAAAATCTTATATTTTTCTTTAGTGCCACTATGTTCCTCATCCCTGAGTGTGAGTTTTGTTACTTACGAGGTGAAAGAAAGGTTCTATTAAATGTTTAAAAAGGAAGAGAGAAAAGAGAAATGTTGAAAATCAAAATAACCTTCACCTTATCAAGGGTATCCTAGCATCTCTACCGGGGCTATAGACGCCTAACTGGCAGTAGAGCTATGCTTGGGAGGGTCATAGCGATAACCTCACTAGGGCTATGGATGTTTGACTGATAGTGAGGCTCTATTCAAGTTGCTTTTGAATTTAGAACTTTTATGTAGCCTGGTCAAATTTTCTATGGTTCCCATTGTACCTAAGGAATAGGAAATAAATGCAAAATACACACACTTGGAATTTCGTATAGGAAAAAGTCTTCTTTCTTGTGGTTTCTGATACTTTGTTCATAGGTGTCTTGATGAAAGGATTGAAACTAGAGATTCTGGGTTCTTGATTCTAGTTTGTTCTTAAAATTCTCTAGAGCATTTCCCCAGCAGAGTTGCCATTTGTTGTGCAAATTTTGCACACCCGCGCCACTGAAAGTTGGGACCCTCGTTTCTTTTTCTGTTTGTTGTCTTGGCCTTTCTATTTTGGAATTTTGCTTGCTTGGGCATGTACTTGGATGTTCATCTTGCTAGTTGGAATGGCCCATTTGAGATTTATATTGTCAGCCTTAACTTCTGGGTGCATTTTGAGTTTTTCACTAAGTTCGAAAAAATCGCCCTCATCGAATTTTCTTAGTTTCCCTTTGGCATTTGGAAATGGCTGCCTTTCAGCTCAAATCTGGGGAAATCCATCACGTCCGTATTTTGCCGAAGTCCGTTGCTTTGTCGGATTTCTAGATTTTGGTCTCGGTCATCTTGTTAATTGCATTGATGGCGATTGCACAACTTTTGGGGCAATGTTATATTGAATTTTGGGAAGTTATTTTCCATTTGACTTTGATTATTTACTTGTCATTTGAGTTTGGAGTGCTGGATCTTGAGGTGTGTTGCTAGATTGTGCATTTCATAGTGATTTTGATTGTTGCATTCAGATTTCTGGAGCATTATTTGTATTCTTCTCGTGCTTGAAGGTTGTTTGCTGGCATCCCCAATTTTAGTTCTTTTTATTCTCATGGTATGTGGATATGATCTCATCCTCTGTTGGTTTTGATACTTTATTGCATGCTTTCATGTCATTCATTTCTTTGTTCTTGCTTGAGTGTGTGCGCCATGTCTGGGCTTTTGGGGTTTCCATGTCTGGCTAGTCTGTTCGGGTGTTTGTTTTGAATATTTTCTTAGGGCTAGTATTTTGTTGCTATTTTTAGGGATTCTTTGCATTTTCCACAAACTTCCTATCCTTGTTTGCAAGTAAGTTGTGCCTAAGCTTTTTCGTGCTTCCATGGTGGAGGTGTTAGGGTTCTTGACCTAGGGCATAGCCAATCCCTTTCAAATTGTTGAGAGATGAGTTTTGAATTCATGGTTTATCCATTGGAGATGTAGGTTAAGTCATTGTCTAATTTGGTCTAGTGAAAAATCTTATATTCTGCTTTAGTGCCACTATGTTCCTCATCCTTGAGTGTGAGTTTTGTTACTTATGAGGTGAAAGAAAGGTTCTATTAAATGTTTAAAAAGGAAGAGAGAAAAGGGAAATATTGAAAATCAAAATAACCTTCACTTTATCAGGGGTATCCTAGTATCTCTACCGGGGCTATAGATGCTTGGCTGGCAGTAGAGCTATGTTTGGGAGGGTCACAATGATAACCTCGTCAGGGCTATGGATGCTTCATTGGTAGTGAGGCTCTATATAGGTTGCTTTTGAAGTTAGAACTTTTATGTAGCCTGGTCAGATTTTCTCTGGTTTCCATTGCACCTAAGGAATAGGAAATAAATGAAAAATACACACAATTGGACTTCGGTATAGGAAAAATTCTTCTTTTTGATGGTTTCTAAAACTTTTTTCATAGGTGTCCTGATGAAAGGATTAAAACTAGAGATTATGGGTTCTTGATTCTAGTTTGTTTTTGAAATCCTTTGGAGCATTTCCCCAGCAGAGTTGCCATTTATTGTGTAGATTTTGCACACCCGCCCCACTGAAAGTTGGGACCCTCGTTTCTTTTTCCTTTTGTTGTCTTGGCCTTTCTATTTTGGAATTTTGCTTGCTTGGGCATGTACTTGGATGTTCATCTTGTTGGTTGGAATGGCTCACTTGTGATTTATATTGTCAGCCATAAGTTCTGGCTCCATTTTGAGTTTTTCACTATGTTCAGGAAAATTCGCCCTCGTCGAATTTTCCTGGTTTCCCTTTGGCATTCGGAAATGGCTGCTTTTCTGCTCAAATCTGGGGAAATCCATCGCGTCCAGATTTTGCCGAAGTCCATTGCTCTGTCGGATTTATGGGTTTTGGTCTCGGTCATCTTGTCGATCGCATCAATGGCGATTGCGCAACTTTTGGGGCAATGTTATATTGAATTTTGGGAAGTGATTTTCCATTTGAGTTTGGAGTGTTGGAGCTTGAGGTGTGTTACTAAATTGTGCATTTCAGAGTGATTTCGATAGCTGCATTCAAATTTTTGGAGCATTATTTGTATTCTTCTCGTGCTTGAAGGTTGTTTGCTAGCATCCCCAGTTTCAGTTCTTTCTATTCTCATGGTATGTGGATATGCTCTCTTCCTCTATTGGTTTTGATTCTTTACTGCATGCTTTCATGTTATTCATTGCTTCATTCTTGCTTGAGTGTGTGCGCCATGTCTGGACTTTCAGGGTTTCCATGTCTTGCTGGTCTGTTGGGGTGTTTGTTTTGAATATTTTCGTAGGGCTGGTCTTTTGTTGCTATTTTCGAGGCTTGATTGCATTTTCCACAAACTTCCTATCCTTGTTTGCAAGAAAGTTATGCTTGATCTTTTCCATGCTTCCATGGCAGAGGTGTTAGGGTTCTTGACCTAGGGCATAGCCAATCCCTTTCAAATTATTGAGAGGTGAGTTTTGAATTCATGGTTGATCCATTAGAGATGTAGGTTAAGTCATTGTCTAATTTGGCCTAATGAAAAATCTTATATTTTGCTTCAGTGCCACTGTGTTCCTCATCCTTGAGTGTGAGTTTTTTTACTTACGAGGTGAAAGAAAGGTTCTATTAAATGTTTAAAAAGGAAGAGAGAAAAGGGAAATATTGAAAATCAAAATAACCTTCACCTTATCAGGGGTATCCTAGTATCTCTACCGAGGCTATAGATGCCTAGCTAGCAGTAGAGCTATGCTTGGGAGGGTCACAACAATAACCTCGTCAGGGCTATGGACGCTTCACTGGCAGCAAGGCTCTATCCAGGTTGCTTTTGAAGTTTAAAATTTTATGTAGCCTAGTCAGATTTGCTCTGGTTCCCATTGCACCTAAGGAATAAGAAATAAATGCAAAATACACACACTTGGACTTCGGTATAGGAAAAAGTCTTCTTTCTTATGGTTTCTATAACTTTTTTCATAGGTGTCTGGATGAAAGGATTGAAACTAGAGATTTTGGGTTCTTGATTCTAGTTTGTTCTTGAAATCCTCTGGAGCATTTCCCCAACGTAGTCACCATTTGTTGTGCAGTTTTTGCACACCCGCCCCACTGAAAGTTGGGACCCTCATTTCTTTTTCCTTTTGCTATCTTGGCCTTTCTATTTTGGAATTTTTCTTGCTTCGGCATGTACTTGGATTTTCATCTTGCTGGTCAGAATGGCCCATTTGTGATTTATATTATCAGCCTTAAGTTCTAGGTGCATTTCGAGTTTTTCACTATGTTCAAGAAAATCCGCCCTAGCCGAATTTTCCTGGTTTCCCTTTGGCATTCAAAAATGGCTGCCTTTTTGCTCAAATCTGGGGAAATCCATCGAGTCTGTATTTTGCCGAAGTCCATTGCTCTTTCAGATTTCTGGATTTTCGTCTCGGTTGTCTTGTCGATTGCATTAATGGCGATTGTGCAACTTTTGGGGCAATATTATATTGAATTTTGGGAAGTTATTTTCCATTTGAGTTTGGAGTGCTAGAGCTTGAGGTGTGTTGCTAGATTGTGCATTTTAGAGTGATTTCTAGTGTTGCATTCAGATTTCTGGAGCATTGTTTGTATTTTGCTTGTGCTTGAAGGTTGTTTGCTAGCATCCCCAATTTCAGTTCTTTCTATTCTCATGGTATGTGGATATGCTCTCTTCCTTTGTTGGTTTTGATGCTTTACTGCATGCTTTCATGTCATTCATTGCTTTGTTCTTGCTTGAGTGTGCACACCATGTCTGGGCTTTTGGGGTTTCCATGTCTCACTGGTCTGTTTGGGTGTTTGTTTTGAATATTTTCTTAGGGCTGGTCTTTTGTTGTTGGTTTTGAGGCTTGCTTGCATTTTCCACAAACTTGCTATCCTTGTTTGCAAGCAAGTTGTGCTTGAGGTTTTTTGTGCTTCCATGGTGGAGGTGTTAGGGTTCCTTACCTAGGGCATAGCCAATCCCTTTCAAATTGTTGAGAGGTGAGTTTTGAATTCATGGTTGATCCATTGGAGATGTAGGTTAAGTCATTATCGAGCTGCAAGCTCTTGGTCTGTGTCCATTTTGGTCTATTTGGGTGAGTAAGAGGAAAACATAGGCATTCAGGTTTTCGTTGCCTTTGCAAAATTCTACCCCTACTGGATTTCCTCGGGTTTTCCCGTCTCTCCTTTGTTCTTCATATTTTGCTATTAAAATCGGACTTTTGTTTGCCTCACAAAATTTTGCTTCCTCCAGATTTTCCCGGTGTCTGTGGCTGGGTCATTCTACCAAATTCATGCTTTCATGGTAAATTTGTCTTACTTCTAATGAAATCCGCTCTGTTGGGATTTTTCCCCATATTCTGCGATTCCTTCATTTTCTCAGATTACTGAAATAGTTGTTGTTTTTGGGGATTTCCGTCTGTGGCGGATTCTTCCAAAGTATTGTGAGAATGAGAAATCTGACGATTACATAAGGAATTTTCTTATTGATAAATGCATTTAGATGATCAAATTAACTTATGCTAAGTAGTTTCAAGTTATTTCTTTATTACACTGATTAATTGAAATGATATTGTGGGGTTTGTATGTTTGTTTCTCGGGATTTCCTTGAAATTTCTCTCCAGCTTGGGTTTCGCGGAAGAGGCTAAATCCCGGACTTTGAAATAATTGATGTTGACAATTATTGTTTGTCTTGGATCTCATTGTGGTTGTTTACTTTTTTGGAGGTCAGAATAGGACAAGATGTTGTTGGACATGACAAGGGAAAGGCAACTAAGTGAAGTGTTGAAAGTTCTACTATCTCTGATGCAGAAATGGTGAAGATGGAAATAAAGAGTAAGATTCCTAAGAGCGGATTGACTTCCGTCTGGTTAGGAATCACTGATACCAATGTGGGTATGTGGGACTACGAGGAGTTCAAGGCTGAAATGGTAGCAGAGAACCTCCCTTTGATGACTAGAAGAACTTTGGAATCCAGGTTAGCCCATGTAGTTGGTTTCCCCTCCATAGTACAATGCTATGAGTTGGTTCTTGAATGTTCCAGAAACTATGATAAGGGAACACAAAGGATAGTTGGCCCCTAGGGAAGGAATGTGGTGAGCTTTGATCCTGTGTCCATTGCTAGGACTTTTGATATACCTAATAGGTAACATGTGGTGGCCTTTGATATGGATACATCAAGGAAATACTATGAGGATAATGTGGTTAAGTCCCAACAGGTGATCAATTCTTGGTTGGAGAAGCCCAAGTCCCACTTCTCCAAGTTGCCAAAATAGCTATTTAGACTTAAATTCAAGAGGGAATACTATAATGTCATCACTCTCCTTAGCAGGTTGGTAAAGCTGAAGAGAGCAGAATTTTTTGAGAGTTGGATGTTTAATGTCATTTCTCAGATGGAGTAGGGTATAGATTACCACTGGGCAGGTGCCATAAGTGCAGTAATCCATGATCAGATGTGCAAGGTCTTGTAGACCAAGACTTTCACCATGAATTCTTACTTGGTGTGTGCATTGGAAAGATTCCACCCATACAAGGGGTTGAGCACTAGAGGTGTATTCAGACAAGATGTAATCTATGAGGTGTATCCATAGTTGCACTTGGCAGGAGGTAGCTATAGAAGAGAAAATGATGCTTTTACAATGTATATTACTAGGTTGCTGCAGGGTGCAGAGCATATGAGGATTTCAAACAAGGCCAAGGAATTGATAAGGAGGTATGGGGCATGGTTTATCCAGTTCCCCAATTTTTCCTACATAAGGATTGATGGTTGTCAAAAGGCTCCCTACAAACTCCCAAGGTACCCAGCTGATCATATTATACTTTTGGAGGTCACTAGGAATATTTGTGACTTCGATATGATTGTGAAGGGAGATAAACATAAAACAGGGTTTGGGAATGATTTCCCTTTCAAGATAGGAACAAATGAGGTTTGTCCTTCAATCCAGTCTACTCATGCTTCTGAAGAGGAGATGAGTACTTTTGGTCTCTCTTTCCCTTCTAACATAGCAAGGTTTGATATTACTGGTGAGGCACAAAATAAGGCCAGCATGGAGTACATCCACCAAGATAACATTGAAGATTATTGGGCTAACCTTGGCGATGAATTTTATGTAAGGAAGAATAAATTATCCACACTGCCAGTGGACTTGGTAAGGTTATACAACATAAAGGCCATTCCTAACCGGGTGGAAGAAGATGGAAATCTGATTCAGGATCATATCTTCGAGTCTATGAAAGACAAACCAGTTGGAGGGATGACTGGTTAGACAAAGAAAAGACAAAGTTGGAGAAAATTATGAATCTGGTGATCAAGTATACCAAAATGTGGCTGAAGCACAAAATGTTGGAGTTAGAAAGTGAAGGTGTCCAATGCACCTATGATTTGATGGTAGACTTGGAGTCTCATTCTTCTTCCAAGGAATCACATGAACAAGATCCTAAGGGTAAGGCCAAGGTGGACTCTCCCTTCAAGATTAAAGTTAGGGATGTTCAAACTGAAGAAGTAGCAGATGTGGGTAAGCAAAGAAAGCCTATTGCCAAAAAGAGAAGCATGTTGCAAGAAAAGAGGCTGAAAAAGATAAGAAGGAGAAGGAAGATGTTGTTTCTCCTTTGCTCAAAAGAAGAAGACTTGTGAGAATGTCACAAAAGGAAAAAAAAAACTTTCAAATCAGAAAAGGAGGTTGAGATACTTGTGGTGGAGATAGAAATTTTAGGGGAAAAAATGTAGGTATATATGAGGAGTTCAAGGACTCCTTCCCCAAAGGATGCTGCAATGAAGGAGGATGTTCCTATGACTGCTCCTATCATTGAACATGAGAACATTCTCACTCCTCAAGATATTGACAGTGTGCAAGAAGAGCCAAGGAAGGATGAAGATCCTAAGGACTTGGGTGAAGAAGAATTCTAGGAAGGAGACCTCTACAATGTTGAGGAAAAAGTTGATAAGATAATCCAGTCTCCCTTGGTAGCCTATGCAAATTCATCTATAGAAGAGAAATTGAACAAATCCCCTTAATAGGAGGAGATACCATCTAGGATCCCTTCACCAGTACAGATTATGGAGGAGTAGTCTTTAAACAAGGAAGATCCAACTAAAGAGATCCCTAATGTGCCTAGTATTGAGAAGGATGCACCTAATGTATAGCAGGAACAGGATAAATAGGATAAGGTTCCAACCAAATCCACTATTCTAGATTTGTTGGATAGAGAGTTAAAAAGTAAATTGGTAAAAGTGGAAGACACTCCTCCCAATTGGGATGACCTAATGGCTAATATTGGGAAAAGTAAAACCAAGAAGAAGGCTAGGGTCGTATCTAGGATTGAGAGGGATGGATTAGGCAATAGGGTGGCTCATATTGCTACCCTTGTTTCAGAAAATGATAGAGATGATGTGACTATAAGGGAATATCATGTGTAGACCATTGACTTAGGGAATGCTTATATGGAGCAAGACATTGAGGAGTATGAAGGCTCCAGTGCTATAATTGTGGGAAAATTCAAGAAAGAGGTAAAAGCCAGGCATGATTTGGAGAGGGAGAATACAAAATTGAAGAATTACTTGCAGGAATTGATGAAACCCTTGCAGTCTATTAGCTTTTCCTCCTCTCTAGAAGGTTTCTTGCCTTGGGAAATAATCTTCGATCTTGAAAGAATGAAAGGCACTACACATGCCACAATTGGTTGGTTGCAGGGAGTCCAGATCAAAGGAGATGGTGCCATCAAGTATGTCTTTTCAACTATAAGGGATGCCATGAGGTCAGTGGATTTGATGAAGATAGTGCTAGCCCAAGACAAAGAGGACATTGATCTCCTACTGCAGAAAACAAGAACAATCATGGAGTATACCGAGGATAAACTAGTGAAGAGTGGGATTATTCCTTTTCCAAGGGTTTCTAAGCCTTGGGAATGGTTTGAGATCTTGCAAATGAGGAAAAGGGCCTTGAAGAAGATTCACAAACAAGGGAGGTAGATTGAGGACACCTTGACCGACATTCATGATAGGTGCATCTCATTATTTGAAATTATGACAGTGAGGAAGAAATTCGATCCAAAGTATCTCAATTTGGAACAACTTAGGAAATGGTGGAGAGATGTCTATTCTCTAGTCAGTGAAGGTCCAATCACTGAACATCAGCTAGATGATGCTGCAACCTACTTTGTAGTTATTGACAAGTATTTAACAAATAGGGCTGATTGGGATGGCACAGTAAGGTAGGCAAAAGATGACATTAAGTCTCTTGAAAGAAGAGTTAGGTTTTTTCCTGTGCCACCTATTTCTGAATTGGATAGGGCGTTGTTGGCAGTGCATGGTGAAGTGGATCGAGCTAAAGGCAAGGATGGGAAATAGTTATATAGGGCTACATCAAATTTTGTGCTTCCCATTATCCACATGCATTAGGCTGACCCCTTTTGAGACCCCATGCTGACTTGGATGAAATTGGTGTAAATTGCACATTTCATGTTGTATTCGAATATCTTTTGAGGCTGACATATTGTGTGGCATTTTATTGTAAAATCTCTTATTTTGAGCCAACCTATCGTGGGGATTCTCTATAAATTGGGCATATTGGCTCATTTGTGAGATATAGAATATAATATAGATAAGTGATACACAATAGACATATAGACGTGGAATATAGATTTCATATTTGAGCGAGCTAGGGTTTATCTTCAAGCAAGTATTGTAATAGAAGGTTGGAATTGTTGCCATTTTTGGATGACCTAATATAAAAAAAGATATTGTGATTTGGTATCTCTCTTGTATTGAGTTTCATCTGGCATGGTTCTTTTTGTTCTATCTTTAAAATTGCTTAAGTTCATTATTAGATATTTTGGTGATGCTTAGGGTTTCATGTTTGGAGTGTTCGCAGTGATCTCTAGTCCATACTTTTTGAAGTTAGCCTATTGTTAGCTACTTTGCAAAGTTAGCCTAGACTTAAAATTGTGCATAGTTCAGTTATGAATTTTGGTTCATTTCAAATTTCAATAGGATTGTTTTGAATGAATGTTTATGATTTGAAAATATTTAAATACCTCAGAAGATTGCACTATTCCTATGAGATTGTAGATTTATCTGGGTCAAACAGAGAGTAGTTTATGAGAGATCGATCCATTTTGAGCATCTTATCTTTTGGAATTGTCAATCTTAGGGTTATAATTAGTCTTAGAATTATCTCTGAAACCTTTCATCTTTTGTTATTTTCTTTATTATCTGGGTTCAGTTTAGGATTTCAAGTATCAATTCATTGTTTAGATCTGATAAATTCAAAGTCCAGTATTTGCTTGTAGTAAGGTCCCTTTGTGATTACCAGCATTTTCACATTATCTTTGGGTTGTTTTGGTGCATTGTCAAGACCTGAAATTAAAGACCTTGGGGTTATCTCTTCATTCATAGAGATTTACCTTTCAAGAGAGATAGGATATCATATTCTGTTTGAGTTGTTGTTGTGCAGAAAACACCATCAATAGTCACTTTTCCTTTTCCTTTGTAATTTCCTTGTATATTTTTTCCTCTATATACTAGACCTACTCTATCCACAGTTTTCTCTTTGTAGAATCTTGCAATGTGACCATATTTATTGCAATTTTAGCACACAGTGTTTCCTTGTCAAAACCAATCATTCCATTGGTTTCTTCTTGATCTGCATTGATTATAAATATGTCCAAATTTTCCACATGTGTAACATTCAACATTCCTTCTATTGACAAAGTAGTTTGACATTTTTTTGCATTCATTTGATTTGTGACCAAACTTCTTGCATTTGAAAAACTGACCAGAAAATGATGAGTCTCTTGATTTCATATTACTTCTACAATGAGTAGCCATATGGCCAAATTTATTGCAAGAAAAATAGTATCCATTAAATTTTTTAGCATTAGGTTGTCTTACCGGATACCTTCCAACTTTTTTCATCAGGTTTCCTTGTCTGAAATTCTTTTGTTCAGCTCTAGAAATTTCTCCTTTTTCATATCCAAGACCTCTCTTATCATTTCCACTCTTTTGTCCTTGAGTCAGCTCATCAAGCTTCACTGAATTAAGTTTAAACTTTCCTTTGTATTCATTTGCAATGACAAGATCATTTATGAGGATAATAATATTCTTACTAGGTTCTTCTTCATTGTTTCGGGATTGTTGCAATTCACTTTCCAGTTGAGCCAGTTCTTCATTTATTTTTTTGTGTGCATCATATTTCTCCTTGAAGGACTGAGCTAGATTATCTTCATTTTTCTTCCTTTCTTCAATCTCTTTAGTTAGCTTCATCACCATATATTTCATCTCATGCTTTAGGGTAGCATTTTCTCTAGCAAGATTTTCACATTTTTTGGTTATTTCCTTCAAGGTCTGATTCAGGTGAGCATCATCCATGTTTTCACTCTCTTGTGTCTTGATCTAATCAAGAGATCCTTCCTTTTCTCCCTAGATTTGACAATCTGATCCTGCAATGACTGAATGAATTTCTTAGCATCTCTAATATTTTATTTCAATTCCTGTACTTCTTCTTTAGACTGATCAAGGTCAAAACAATTTGCTGAAGACTACCAGAGTCCATCACATTCCAAGATCCACCTCAAGTTGCTAAAATTATTTCTATGAACCATACGCTTTGATACCAATTGTTGGACTCAAGGGAACACTAAGAAGGGGGGGTGAATCAGTGTTCAACAAATCTTAACTTTATTAATTTGAAACTCAACCATTCTATCACTACATTAAAATAAGAGTGCAAGAATTCAAAGATAACATTGATAACATGATGAAACAAATATTTTTGCATGGAAACCCTGTTAGGGGAAAAACCATGGTGGAGGTTAATCCATAATTTGAGTACTCAAATAAAGTTTTACAAAAGGGAATGCACTTGCATTCAAGCACATTGCCTAGAGCTCACTGCTCACAGGGAAGGCTCCCTGCCTTACAAAAGTTTAGATTAAAACCATCTGAAGGATGAATTGAGATAGTAACATCTATTCATGCTAGGTTAAAGTTCTGGTGAAGCTCATAGATTAGATTCTGGATTTGTTTACTAACTTTTTACTTCGCTCTGCTCTGCTCTTTTCTACTCTTCACATCACATATAGAAAAAATAGCACTATTAATCTGATGAATTACATACCATATTCAGATTCGCTATCTTCACATACTTCTCCGCATATGAAACACACAAAAATGATAAAACTGATCTCATATTTATATCCGCTATCAATGATTTGATCATTCTTATGTCGGCTTCATAAAAAATTTAGTTCTTCTCAAATATCGGCTAGACCCACCACTAATTCTTTATGTGTATCCTCCAAAGTCAGTTAAGACAAAGAGAGGACCTAAAAAAACATAATAGAGCATGAAGAAATTTGATTAATTACCCTTTATACATATGTGATTACTATATTTTCCAGGTCGGCCTTCTAGCACAAATAGTCAATAGATTAGTGCACCGGATCTCCTAGATCACATACTAGAGATTGGGTATCAGTATACTTCATGAATAGGCATAATAAAACATCAAAAAAGCTTCCTCAGAGATACACAACCCAAAATAATAGTCTGGTGAAGTATTCAGATCAACTTTTATGCCTATAATCGGATGTCCTATTCTTCACTCCGTTCTGTCAGAGTAAACCAAAACTGTACTATAGATCAGATGCCTGACTTAGGTTGCCAAGGTTTTCATGGTTGCCATCAATGACAAAAATTACAAGACATATGCCAAAAAATGTTGTGGAGGTAATCATATGGTGACCTAGAGCTCCTACATGTCCTTTATATAAATGGTCACATGGATGTTATAAAGTTTTTCATATGATTACATAGAGCTTCTAATAACCCCTTTCTCCTTTTTTTCGCATATACTTGGTGGAGTTGGTTGTATGGTGAATTAGAGATATTGGATTCATGTAGATGCATTTTATAAATTCATGGTGTGTTAAATCTATATATTGGATATTTTTGATAATCCACCATTCAAAATTAAAATCTCACCTTTGTGGATTTGTGGTTTTTTTAGTTGTGTGAATCAATTCATATTTACATCATAGTTGTGTGTGTGTATTACATTACATGCAAGGACTTTTGTAGGTTTTTTCTTTAAAATATGTGGTTTTTACAATTTTTTGGAAAAAAAAATCAAAATATAATTCTCAAGGGTTTTCTAAATGATACAATTTTGGATTTTCTTATAGGCTTTCAATCATGGTTAGAGACTTGTTCATCAATCTCTAGTTTTTTATTTGTATTTATCCTATAGTTATATATCTATAGAATTTTGGATTCAAGAATGCTTTATATCTAATATTTATTCCATGAAAATAATATTTATGTTGTCTTAATTTAATATTTAAAAATATATTTTTGAATTTTCATTATTTTAAGGTTGATATGTTTTAATAGTTCCATGTACTAATTAAGATCAATAATTTTTATTCTAAAATCTACATTAGTTATAGGCTTTGACCTATGGGCATGTTTCAATCACCTTTGTTGTAAGTCACATGTGCATAATATGAGGTTTTGGGTGTCATGTTTATGCACCTTTATGTTTCATGAAGAACTCAAGAGTAGATGCTTAAAGTATTAGTGGTGTCATTTGTATATAGCAAAGACACTCACCATGAAATAACGATAGTGAGTTCCTAGTCATTTTGAATATCTTATTTATTTATTGTAAATTATTTGATGTCATGGAGATACATGATATTTATGTTAAGATTTTGGTTTGTTTACCTATGGTCATAATTGAGTAGAAACATGTTAAGTATTAGAGAGATAATAAGATATATTATTGAAAAGAAGGAATTTTGAAGGTCACACATGTCTTCAAGGTTTTGAGAATATCAATTATGTTATCATAAGAGAAATTAGCTTATAGCTCAATTAAAGCTTTGTGAAAAACATGGTTGTGATAGATTATTTTCTAGATTGAAAATCACAACCACAATGTCATGGGAATCTATTAAGTACACAATGTTTTTTCATGATATGGTTGTGATTGGAAATCTATCACAAAGATGACATTTTTATCTGGAAAACTTTTTTTTTTTTAGACTATAGGTATATGGAAAACTTATAATAAGTATGTAATATAAGTTAATTAATATGATTTTTAATTAATATTTGGCCATGTTTGATCTTTAAGGTTTTAGATTTTATTTGGAATAAATCTTATAGTTCTTAGAATGATAATGATTTTTCCTTGGAGAAACTAGGTTGATTGAATAATCAAATTGTAAAATGATTGATGAAACACTACATAGGAATTTTCTACGAAATTTAATTTAGTTTACTACTACTCATCCAAACATGTACTATACTATAACTGGAATCTTGTCTCCATTCACGAGTCATCCAAAAAACGTAATTGGTTAGTTGTAAAGTAAATGGATTAGTGTAATTGAAGAATCAATATTTTTAGCTTGTCGATTTTTCATATTCATTTTTGGAAGATCCCATAGAATCTAAGAAATAAACCCTTGGTTACCACTTCAATCTTGGAATTTCAATTATTTCATGGATTTGTAAGAAAAAACCTAATGTTGCATTGTCATACATTGAAATTGAGTTAAAATTAGTTGTTGAAGCAACCTATAAAGCAATATGACTTATAGTTTTTCACCCACAACCTAATCTCATGATTATGAATTGTGATATAATCAAAGTGTTTTGAGGATGTCGAAGAATCCATTGTTCCATTATCACACAAAGCATATTCAAGTGCATAACTTCATTAATGACATGCTACCCCCTTAAAAATAGAATTCAACAATAAAGAGTGGTTAGTGCACACCAATATCTAGTGATGGGTTGTAATTATGTCCACATAAATGAGAAAAATAAGTACTTTATGATTATTGAAAATCCATAAAGAAAGGTGTTATAATAGTCATAAATAGGATAACTCTAGGTTTTCCATGAGAAAATAAGAATCTTGGTGTTATGAGGGATTGAACAACCCATCTCAATATTTTAGTATTTTAAGTTGTGCCCCATGATACATGCAATAAAATCAAGTCTATTTTCACCATTAGACTTCTCTTAATTGATTTTTTTGCAAGAATACATTCATTGTTGGAATGGTCAAATGGTGTCTAGTTGATGAGAATCAAAATAGGATATTATATAGGGACCCCATATCCACCTATAGGTTAAGAAAACACATTTGTAGGTGCCTCAAATTTTGAGAAATAATCCATCGTAGTTTGATATATTTTGTACTTAGGGCTCTTAAGTGACTACGTCACAATAGTGTCCACAATCAAGACAATTGGGTTGTAAAAAAAGACCTCTCCTCATTTTCTCCCACCAACTCCAGCATGTTCACGTAGTTCTTTGAGTTATATAAGATGAAGAATGCAAACTATGGCTCCCAAAAGCTTATGGTTGGACACAAATGATTCCTTTTGTAAGATTTCATACATTGTCACCACAACCAAATGGTTTGGAGATAAGAAAATTGAGATATTTTATTGTGGAGGGATCTTAATTGAATTTGTGGGTTCAAAAATAAAATTTGTAGGTTGCATGGATTTTGTGAAACTTAGGGCTCTTCAGAGAATGTGTTGGAATAGTGTAGCCTAAAACAATCAAGATAACTAAGGTGGAAAATAAGGCCTTTTCTAGAATTCACCTGCCCACTCTAACATGTTGGCATAGTCATTTTAGCCCCATGACCCATGAAATACAAAATATGGTTGTCGACAACTTTTCGCTACATGCAAATGATTCCTTTTACAAGTTCAGAAACATTATCGTGTTGGTGTGAATAAATTAATTATACCTATCTAATTCCTAGAAAGGGGAATTATTCACACATTAATTTTATGCAGGTTCTAGATCTATCCTTCTATATTTCTTAGTTTTCTAGATAAGATCTTATCTTATCTTATATTTTTGAATTTTTTGTCAAGTTAGTTGTCTCACAAAATAGGATTAAGAAACACATCACAATCTTGTTGAATCCTATCTCTCACCTTGCCTTTATAAGCAAGGAATCTCATCTCATGTACAAAAATAAGAATTGAAATCTTAAGTATTGCATATTGGCTATATTATCTTCCATACATTATCACAAATTCATGCTCTTAATTTTCTCTCTTATAGAAGGTTATTTTTGGTTTTGTATGTGATCCTAGATTCTTGAGTCCTTGAGTGACTCTAATAGTTGCCATGATAAAATGGCTTGGAGATTTTAAAAATGAGAGAGGTTATTACGGAGGGACCCTACATAAAGATATAATTTAAAATAAAACATTTGTAGGTGCCATAGATTGCATGAAATAGTTCCATAGTTTGGAAGTTTTTTGAACTTGTGGATCTTAAGAGATTGCACCAAAATAGTGTAGCCTAAAATAATTGATTGTTCTAGGGAATGAATAGAGGCCTTTCCTAGTGTTCACCCACCCACCTATATGTTTTTTGTGTAGTTGGTTCAACCTCACAATGCATGGAACACAAAATATGGTTGTTGATATTTTTTCACCAAATGCAAATGATGCTTTTGCAACTTCTAAAATATTATTTCATGGTTAAATAGATTGGAGATATACAAAAAATAAGAGAGGTTATTGTGGAGTGACCCTATGTGCACCTATAACTTTAGAAAAAAAAATCATTGGTACTAGAAATTATGAGAAAGAATCTATCATAGTTTGGAAGTTTCTTGCACTTATGGATCTTAAGAGACTATGCAAAAATAGCGTAGCCCAAAATGATCGGTTGTCCTAGGGAATGAAAAAAGTCTTCCATAGAATTCACTTGCAAACCTTGACATGTTGTCATATTTTATTTAGAAACATGACACATGAAATGAAAAATATTGTTTCCAACAACTTTTCATTGAACACAAATGATATTTTTTGCAACTTCTTGACCCCATGGTACACTAGATTGGAGATTTTAAAAAATAAGAGAAGTTATTGTAGAGGGACCCTATATGAACCTTTAATTTTAGAAATAACATGCATAGGTTCCACCAATTGCGAGAAATTGTTCACCATGGTTTCAAATTTTTTGCACTTAGGGCTCTTAAGAGATTGCATTAGAATAGTGTAGCCTAGAATAGTCAATTGCCATGGAGAAAAATAAAAGGTATTTTCTAGAATTCCCCCACCCACCTAAACATTTTTGCATAGTTGGTTAATCCCCACAATGCATGAAATGCAAAATATGGTTTTTGACAAATTTTCACTAAACATAAATGGTACTTATTGTAACTTCTAAAACATTATTGCCACAGTCTCATAAATTGGAGATTTGAAAAACTAAGATACTGTATTGTGGAGGGACCCTACATGCACCTATAACTTCAAAATAAATATTCATAGGTGTTGTAGATACTCAAAAATTCTTGATTAGTATTACGCATCTGATTCTAAGTAACTGTCATTTCTTCCTAAATCACTTCAAACTAACCAATTAATTAAATAATCTTTATTATTTAGTTAAATTCATCAACTTCTGCTATTAATCAAATAATTAACTTTATTGGATTAATTCACCTTCTTTTGACTAATGTTCATCGTATTTAATTAAATCAAATCATTTAATTAAATCCCCCTAAAGTCCTCTCATTTGAATAAATAAATAAAATTATTTAATTAAATGTCATAAATCCCTTAAACCACTTGAGTTGATTAATTTTGTATTAGTTAACATTAATTCACCTCCTAATCATCATTACCCATTTCTCTAGCTTTTAACTTCACTAAAGTTAAATCAACCCATGGTCAACTAACCAAGTTGCACATGAAAATAATTTCTTCTAATTAACTAAATACCCTATTTATCCTCATAATGGCACATTCCTCTCAACCACCCCTTCATTCAATTTCCCTCCAAAATATTTTAATAGCCTCTTAGAAAATAATAAATACCTCTTATAAAGGCATTTAATCCCTCTAACAAGGGCATTAATCTCTCTTACATTCTCAACAACATTCTCTTACATCCCCAAACATATTCATTCAAGTCCCTTACATCCTTTTAATTCTACACATTCCCCAAAATTTTCTCCACCTCCATCCAATAGCCTTGTGACAAGTTTCAAATTCCTATTCGCTCCCATTTTAATCCCACATTCACCAATTTCACTCTCCCTTCAACCCTTGAATCCTGTAAGTAGAGGCCTCTTCTACTTGAAATAGATCCACAATCTCATGCAAGTTTATTATAGTAATTTTCACTCATAGAATTCACCCATCTACACCATTTTCATCCTATTTTTAGCTTATTTTCATCATCCCAAGCACTTGGAATCATAAATTGGTTAAATTTTTTAAAACTTGATATTTTGGCTTTAAATTGGCATTTTTGTAGCTACAACAAGGCGATGCCACCTTTGGGTGCATATAGTGTCACCTTTGCATATAGCACCACCTTTGCTTGCACACAAAGTGCCACTTTAGAATACAAATTCACCTTTGTCACGTTGCGTCATGGTTGCAACTCTCTATCACACCACCTTTGCAGGAGCATCACCTCTATCTATTTAGCCAAACTATTAAATTTTTTTTGACAGACCATCACTTTTGTTTTTGCGTCACCTTTGCTTCTATTGTGCCACTTTTGTGCTCTCTTTTTGCTATAGAGCACCACTTTTTCTTTTCACTAGAGCACCACCTTTGCTTTAAGTGCTACCTTAGATGCAGATACAACATCACCTCTGTTGTTCAACACTTCCTTTATAGATTAAAGAGGGATATCAACTTGGAGAACTAAAATAATTTTTTAATGCTTATTGTAATAGCTTATGATTTCCAATTTTTCTCTTTATTTTCTATTTTAGGACCAAATAGCATTACTTTGGGCTTAAAATTAATCATTGACTTAAGCTTTTCAAGTTAGATAAAATTGAAAAATACAAACTTACTAGATCATTACAATGAGGGATTAAAATTGAACAGGGAAAATTCACACTTAGTTTGGTGCCTAAAATGAAATCACCATTGCTTTGAAGGTTAAAATTAACAAGTCCTTGAATTGTGTGATCTTTTCTTTGACACACTTTGAGTACATATCCTCTCCTCTTGCACCTCGTGCGATCTTGGATGAATAGCAAAACTCAAAGTGTTATTTTCTTGCTTTTATTCATTTAAGGTGTGTATCCTCTCCCCTCGCACCTTTTGATGATCTTGGGTGATGAAAAACATCTTGATTCTTTTTGTACATTTATTTTCATGTCAAAGTGTCACCTTTAAATGGGCATGCCTCCCAACTTGAGAGAGGGAATTACCCAAAGTGGTTATTTCATATTTTGTCTTCTATATAATAAAATGATGGTGATTAAACTCATCAGCTAGTTAGTGTTGTTGTTCCATACTGACAAGTGCCACCCCTAATATCTATGTGATATGTTAAAATATCTTCTTAGAAAGAAACTGGGAGGATTTTTAATTGAGCTAATCTTGCCACGTGTATGACACCAATATTTTTATCATGAATATCTAAACTAAGAACCTACTTGTTTTGGTGACCAAATTTTTTTATGCTTGTTGGTGCAAGAATGATTGTTCCAAAGTCATCCCACATTCCACTATTCATAGTATAAACAAAAAAATCCTTTAGGGTTTTAGATTTTGTGTACTTGAGAAGTGTGTGTCATGGAGGGGAGCCAGTGCCACCAAATCTCTAGTTTTTTTCTTTGTCATAGTGTTTGGAGCAATCTGAGTGGGGACTCAACAAGTAGTATCTCTTCAGCCTAGGATTGTGCAAGTTGTGAGCCAATTGAATACATTTATTGGTTCCAAAATATTGAAACATACATTTAACAATCACCAAAATTTCAAACCCTCTGGAAAGAGTGAAAAAATTTAAAGAGTCTAATTATTACTTCTTGTTCAGGCTAGAGATTTCATCTTTAGAGGCTTCTAAATACTTGGGCTCATATCTCAATTCACTCTCTTCAAAGTCAACCTAGGGAAACTATGGCCTTAGCTCTTTAATTTACACATAATCGACCTTGTGGAATGAAAAGGAGCTTAGACATAGACATTTATTTTGAAATTTAAGAAAGACAAGTTGATGTGGTAAAAATAAATCATTAATCAAGATAAAATCACAATTGAACCCCACCCATGTGTTTTTCTTCATGATTTCTCGCAAAGTCAAAATTCCACATGTCGCCACTTCAAACTTAGACATCATAGCCCAAGAGCTATCAAAAAACAAATTGTGGCACTTTACCGCAATAGGAACATCTTGGTAAGGAATTTCTATAGATGCATTTCTATGAGGGATAATCCAAACTTGTATATCCAATATGAGCCCCTCATTTAAGCTATTGATTTTGAGTCATTTATAGGGTAAATCATGTTCTTCAACACCTTGGTCTTGTAAAAAAAGTATTTCTAGGTTCATCTAGGGTCAAGCAAACAAATCCATCCATCCTCAAACCATTTATCAAAATCCATCTCACAAACAACTTTCTAGGACTTTGGAAACATCCTTATGCTAGACTTTTGGTAAATCACTTAGACCAGATCAAAACCATCTTGTTTAGTTAGGTGTGTGGGAATGAATAATTTCTCACACACTTAGGTAAATTAGAAATCCCATTTTTACAAGTTAATCTTAATATCACATCTAACATCTTGGGATCTACAAGTCCATCATCTAATCAAAACAAAATTAAATCAAAATCCTAAGGTCTAGTATTAACCCAAAGTTCTCAAAAGTTCAAACATCCATATAATTCACCCCTCATTTACTACATCATCATCATTTGATCCTACAACATATCCTAGAATTTATTTGTTTACCTAAAGTTTAGATCAAACAAGGGAGTTAAAGGTTCATCCCCCATATTCCTAAAAGTTGATCCCAATTTTATGGTCCAAACAAGGTCACAATACAAGAAGAGCATGGAGAAAAACAAGGAAACATCAACCACAAGTGATTTAAGTCAAACATAATTCAATCCTAGTGCATATACTAACCCTCCACTACCTCAAGATCCTCAATATGGGGGTGTCAAGTGGAGGATGCCACCAACTTCCAAGATATGTCCCAAGATGAGTTTCTTGAATTAGTGTAAAGTCTCGAAACTCACAAACTTTTCAACATAGTTATAAGACTCAATCCCACCCAATACATGTTGGCATTGGAAAAAAAAGGGACTAAACTCCCTTCCAATTTTGATGTAAGAACCATTTTCAAAGAGCCTTTGGGGAACCTACCACATACATCATTCACACCCTCATTTCCAATCATCATCATCTCACATCCCAAGTCAACCCATGATCATAAAGTGAAGTTTGTCACTTCAATCCCTTCAAGTACATCCACTTGCCAACAACCAAAATTTTGAGGCCAACATAGTATTGGGTATTCCAATCACCATCCCACAACAACCATATGTGCCACTTATCTTTCATGAGACAAATAACTAATCCACATTTTGTGTGTCACCCACATACTCCCTTGATACACAAGGGTACACCCCAATATGTCACAAGGACAAGTTGACCTATTAGGACAAGTGGGTACCTTCAACGCTTCATCTCCACTTCCACAAGGGAACACATCACAAATTTTCCCTGTGTTCACTATCATGACATCATCTATACCAATTCAAGGTATAGGATAAATCCCTTCACTAAACATATCAATCCAAAATCAAACAAATCAAGTCAACCCCCAAGCACAAATAAAATCAACACATCTATCACACAAAATCCTCTAAATGTGCCACTGATATTACAAGACCAAGTGGCATCATCCCAAACATCTCAACCATTAATCACGTCATCTACAACACCTCAAACCTCCAAAAATATAGTCTCGTAAGGGCTTGGAACATCAACTTGATTCTGAATCCACCATCCACCTATCAACCTCTCATCATCACTCAAACACCTCAATAATCACCTCAACAACAACCCCTTGTCACATCATCTCACACTGTCCCTCAAAATCCCCCACCTCCACCTCTAAATCCAAATGTAGAAAATCAATATAGTATCACATTGCAAGTAGCACAACAAGTTTACGAAAATTCCTTACACCAATTACAATCCCAATAAGATCAAGAAAAACCCCAAGCTCAATCTCAATCACAAGCTCAAGCTCAAGGACAAGCACAAGCACAATTGCAAGATTTGCAGCAACAACAACAAGCCACACAACAGGAACAACAACAAGATCAAGCCAAAGCACAAGCTCAAGAACAAGTCTAATTAAAAGCACAAGCCTTGTTACAATAGAAAACCTATCAACAAGCCCTACAACAACACACATAACAACAAGCATTGATAGCACAACATCTAAAAATAGCACAACAATAAGCCCAACAACAAGTGCTACTAGCATAGTGACAACAACAACAACAATCCCAACAACAAGCCTTGCTAGCACAACAACAACAATAATAGGCATACCAACAAGCATTGTTCTCACAAAAAAACTTCTAGAAACACTTCATGAACATTCAGAAAAATACCTTGAGCCCTAACACACAAGTAGCACATGCCACCCCATCATTTACCCAACAAACAATCCCATCCCAAAACCTACACATTCCACCACCTGATCTGCAAAATGATATTTCCACATAGGTCAAACTGCTCTAACAACAAATACATGAAATTCAATTTGGGAAAGCAAAAAAATCATATACCCAACAAGATTTGTGCCCCTATCCATTTGATAAGAATATCACTATGGTTCCATTCCCGCTAGGATTTGAAATACCAAAATTTGATAAATACTGAGGAAAAGGAAATCTTGAGGATAATATCAAATAATTTCGTGTACATTTCATGGAAGTGGCATATGATAATTCTTATCTAATGCAAATTTTTCCCCCAAGCTTGGCCGGTCCCACAATGGAATGGTTCTCTCGCTTACCTACTGGAATCAAAAATATCCAAGAATTCATGGACGCATTCATCTAAAACTATTCATTTAACCTAGACGTGGATGTAAGCTTGAAGGAACTATATGGTCTTAAACAAGCTAAAGGAGAGACATTTGTGGCTTTCTTGCAACGATGGAGATCTAGAGCCAACAAAAGAAAGTGTTCCATGCAAGAGGAACAACAAATTGGAACAATTATGTCCAACCTCGAAGGGGATTTGTCCTTCCATCTTAAAATGTAATGCATCATGACATATGATCAACTCATCCCCAAGGCCCTTAACATTGAAAGATCCCTCATAGCACAAGGGTACACACCCATATACCAAGATGATAGATAATCAACAAGCTATAATGATAAACCTCACACGTGGGCCAAGAATAAAATAATTACCAATGATGGTGTTGTTGATGCCAAAGTTGTTATTAGTGCCCCAAGGAAAAACATGCAACAATAGACACCCACAACAACCCACTCACCATAACACCCCACAAACAAATCCATCACAACAACAACCAAATAATCAAATAGTAAACAATGTGAATGCTCAAAGAGGACCACCCCTAAGGAACAAATTTACACCAAAATACAAGTATACACCATTAGGGGAACCCATTACATCCATTATACAACATTTAGTGCAAGCCAACCTCATCACACTCCTCGTTTATGAAAATTATCAAGAACCTCAAGTCAAACCCCTGTGGTATAATGAGAATCATCTTTGTGATTTTCACAAAATCAAGGGACACAATAGCTAGCTGCATGAGACTAAAAAATATTATCCAAGAACTCATCGATGATAAAGTCATAATCATTGAACGACCAATAGGAAACCAAGATCTCAAGATATACACAAATCCGATGCTAGATCACAACAAGGGGAATAAAAATGGTAAAGGAAATGAGTACACCAATGTAAACCATATCTATGACCATGTGGTAGCATCATTGGATGAGTTTGTAATGGTTTTCAACATCAAAGGACCTAGAGATGAGTGTGGACTAACCACATGCAGTGACAAGATTACTATCTGAAGACAACCACCACCACCTAAGGCACCACCTACAAATCCAAAATCAAATCCTAGTGTTTATAATGCCTTGGAACAAATTGGAAAGCTCCTGACTTAAATATCCATCATAGAAATGTTGAAAACATCACCTAAACATACAAACATCCTAGAGAAAGACTTGGTCACATCCTTAGTTCCCACAAATATTGATGCAAAACAATTTCAAGCTATGGTCAGACACATTACTACATCACATCTTACATTTTCTGAGTATGATTTCCCGACCCAACCATCACATAACCACAAACTCCACCTTGAGGTATTGGTCTCTAAGAACAAATTTAAATGGGTCTTGGTGGATGGGGGTGCAAGCTTGAATATTTGTACCTTGCAGCTGATAAATAATCTAGGATTCTTGGAAAAAGTCATTGAAAAATGGAAATGTATTACTATCATGGCTTATGATAATCAAGACCGGTGGTCCCAAGGCACCATACAACTCCCCATTCAAGTATGGCTAGCCATCATGAAAACTACTTGTCAGGTCCTTGATCTTGAGCTTCCTTACAAGTTTCTCCTAAGGCATCTGTGGATCCATTGGATGCAAGTTATAGCATGTACATTCCACCAATGTGTGAAATTCCCTTACCAAAATCAAGAAGTCACGATCCATGGTGACCCTGAACCTTTCTATTATTGCAAGAATCTAGAAGCCAAATATAACAAGATCCCCCAAGCTCCTAAAAATGATGAGAATCCCACATCCTCCTATGTCAACCCATCCACTTTGGCCTCCACTTTTGAGACAAAGACATCCCTCATCCAAAACATCCTGAATATCAAAGTCGTAATCAAAGAAAATGGTTTTGGAGACTATAAATTACATAAGGGAGCATATGTGTTAGGGGAGTTACCTCAATCTCCTAAATATTATGGATGACCACAACCTACTGATGGCACATCTCAAACATTCATAGCATCCCCCACTACCTTCAAAAAAAGGGGATATTTGAGCAAAGAGGTTGTGGACGATAAGGATGTATCCTGCCTACTATATCAAGAGGAAAAACCTACACCTATCCTTCCAATGGAGGAGTACAACAAAGGTCTATAGTTAATGGTTGGTTGGGGCTACAACAAAAATGAAAATATTGGGAAAAATTACAATGGACTATTAGAACTTATCATTTCTGAGAAGCGCCTTCAAAATCTTGGTCTCATATGTACCCCTCGAAGGATAACCATACTTAGCAAAGGTGCTCTTGTTAAAATGGTCAAAGCTTCCTCTTCAATCCCTATTTCACTTAGTAATCCCCTTAAGGATCCCATCTCTGACTTACTCATGTTTTTTGAGGACTCCTCTCTTTTTATGGTCACCTCCATGTCATTCAAGTCAACTAACTAAGTCACTGAACTAAAGCTCATTTACCCCCAAATCATCGACTACAACCAACGAGGACCACTGATCTTAGATACATTCAAAAATGATGAGACTCTCTCAAAATTCATGGGACTAAGGGATAATCTATTGTATGGAGATCACAAAGCAAGGTTCGACATTGAGCTAGATACACATGTGTACTACGAGGAAATGATTGAATCTCTTAGTCACAAAAATGAAAATCTAATAGTAACAACTCGATCCTTAAGTGAAAACCACATTGTGGCACTTCTTGATCCCAAAACAACAAAAATAAAGGATGAATCTGATGGTGAAAACCTCTTCAAGGTTCCAAAGGATGAGGGGTTCAATCTTCCCCTTAGTGCCATCCATCAAGAAAATTTAGTAGTCCTATCAAAGAAGTTCAACCTAGTGAATTTGGAAACTGAACAGGCCCTGCACATCACATCCTACGTCAAGTCACTTTTGATTTAAGAGCAAGAAAATCTAGCAATATTTCCAAAAGAAAGAAAATTGAATTTTGCATGGACATACACTAACATGCCATGATTTGATCAAAAAATAGTGGTCCATCATCTACCATTGTATCCCGAGGCAAAACTTATGAGACAAAAATTGAGAAAGATGCATTTGCAATCACCGTATTGGTCAAACTTGAGCTACATAAACTACTTGACACTAGATTCATCCAACCCATTGATTATCTAGAATGGGTTTCCAACCTTGTACCTATTTCCAAGCCCACTAGGGGCATTTGAATCTACATCAACTTCAAAGACCTGAATAAAGTATGTCCTAAAGATGATTTCCCCCTCCCCAATATAGATATGATTGTAGATCTAACTGAGGGTTATGAAATGCTATCCTTAATGGATGTATTTTCAAGATACAACTAGATTATGATTGCAAAATATGACTAAAATAAAACAACCTTCACATGTCCATGGGGTACCTACTGTTGGAACATGATGCCATTCGGGCTTAAAATGTTTGAAGCTACATATTGATGGCTATGACCTTGATCTTTCATGACATGATCCAAAATACCCTGGAAGACTAGGTAGATGATATCCTCACCAAATCAAGGAAACACCAAGACCACATAGCAACACTGGGCCTAATCTTCGACAAACTAGAAGAATACAACATACGATTCAATCCCAAGACATGTATCTTTGGTGTAACTTTAGGAAATCCCTTGGGATATATTGTGTCAATAAGGGGAATTGAAATATATCCAACAAAAGTCAAGGAAATATTATACATGGAGGCTACACAAACACTAAAATAATTGAGGGGTCTTTGAGGGATGCTTCAATCAATCAGAGGATTTATATCATAGGTAGCCAACAAGACTGTCCCATATTCTCATCTACTCCACAAGGGGGTAGCATACAAGTGGGATGAAAAGTGTTAAAAGGAATTTAATCAAATCAAGGAATACTTTCTAACATCACCAATACTCATGACACCAATCCTGAACAAACCACTAATCATTTACATTTTAGCTATGATGATAACTCTTGGGGGTCTTCTAGCTCAACATGATCAAACAGGGAAAGAGAGGGCCATATACTTAATCAGTAGAACTTTATTGGGACATGAGATCAACTACACATTCATTGAGAAATATTGTCTTACAGTAGTGTTTATGTAATACCCCATCATGAAACCCTAGAGGACAACACTCTAATACTCAAAATGGAACCAATTTTTTTTTAAGTGAAATAATCAAACGATCATGAATGAGACATTAGTTCAAATCCTATCTATGTCCTCTAAGGTCCACAACTATGCTGCTTGATTCCCACTATCACACTAGAAAGAACAGAAAACACTAAATTAATGAAACTCCATCTTCAATAAGAATTTATATTTAACTGTCACATATACAAAAATAGCTAATATGAAATATCTATTTCCTTCCAACAATATAATAACATCAAAGATCATTTAATTTACAATAACATCCATTCTATTAACCATTTCAAGAGAGTTACAATTGGTCTCAGTAATACATCATTACATCATTGTCTTCTTGAATGAGAGAGGAGAATACATCAAGTGTGATACATGATACATCATATTTATGGTTCAGTAAAGGTACATGAGTAATAATCAACATGAATTGGTACATATGCAGAAGTCTTCAATCTAGGAGAAGTCACCACAATCGGAAATAAGGAGAGGGAACCCAATGGAGTACAATGCACATTCCACCCGACCATGTGGAACCCTATGGTCCACCCCGCATGCTATGAGATAGTAAAGGATCCCACCATCACAATGACAACAAGGAGACAAACATCAAGAATATCAAGACTATAAGGGATTCCAACATGCAAATGATAGCATAATACAGCACAACAGTGACATTATTTCGAGAAGCACTCGCAAACATAAAATGAAAATACAAGTCAAGGCAATGCAAGGTTGTAGTAGGAGAGAGTGTCATCGCATGGTCCTAGTATGTGTTGTCTTGATAGTTTTTCTCTAGAAGTTTCCCCCCATCTATGGTTGTCCTAATAGTCTCACATTCGAAACTGGCCCCATAGGGTGACACATATAGGACCAATTATCTTTTCGTGGGGACAAGGATATTGGTCTTTTCGACCAGGCCTTCCCAACCCATCCTTAGCCTGAATGATCCCTACATGCATAGGTGAGGCATCTGATGTAGAGCAAAGGTGAATATCACTCACAACAATGTAAAATTCAACTCTACACCAGAGAACTTCTCTTCATTATGCAATCATTTTATTAGACATCAACTCACCCTCAAGGTTTTTCAACCCTTTAATCTTGCAAAATAGCAACAAATCTTCACCAAGGCCCTACAAATACTCTCAACATTCACAAAATGACAATTGAATCAACTGAAAACAATATTTAAGACAAATTCATTGAAATCTCCACAATTCCCCATTTTCACCATTTAACAACAAGCTATCCTCACCAAGGCACACACTCTTCCAATGGTTTCCACCTTACTAACACCCCAAAGTCAGGACAGTCATCTTCCCTGTACAAAAGAAATTATTAACATGTTTATTATTCCTATCTAAGCCTATCCACCGAGTTACAGGTCTTCACAGTGGGTGGAAGGCTTAGAATGGCATTTTGACTCCTCTCAAAACCCCCAAAACAGTGTAAATAGGCAGTTTCAGAAAAATAATGATTTCTCCCTCAATATGAACGTTCAAATCCTCAAATCAAATGCATTTGAAAGTTAACTCATATGTATACACATTCAAAATGATTTTTAGAGCCAAAATATACTGTCAATGTATACAGTTAAGGAGATGATAAGAAGGACCAAGATCAATATGATTTCAGAGGTGGATGGAGAGGTTCAAGAGGCAGATTTGGTGGAGGAAGAGGTTCCTATCAATTCTCAGGAAGATGCCAAACTTGCAATTAACCAGGACATCCAGCCTTTAAATTCCTTGAAAAGCAAGGCTCAAGCTCTTATGGTGGAGAATGGAGGAATCAATTAGTGCATGAAGATGAAGAGAGTGGGACTTCACCTATAGTCAACCATACATCAGAAGAAGGAGAGGCACACATGATAAGGAGAACTGTGTTGCAAGCATCCAAGGAGGAAGATTCAAGTCAAAGAAGGAGCCTATTCAGAACTACATGCAAAAGCAAAGGTAAAGTGTGTCAAGTTGTCATTGATTCTAGTTCTCAAGATAATCTAGTGTCTAGGGAGATGGTGGATAAGTTGAGTTTGGAAAATTTACCTCATGAATCACCTTATAGAGTTTCTTGGGTCAATGATAATCAAAATTTGGTGGTAAAAGAGCAAGCATATGTTGATTTTCAGATTGGAGAGTATAAGGATAGGGTTCTATGTGATATTTTGCCAATGGATTGTTGTCATGTGCTCTTAGGGAGGCCTTGGAAATTTGATAGGAGGTCTATATATGATGGTTGGGAGAACACATACACCATCAAGAAGGAGGATAAAAATTTTAAGTTGCTTCCCTTGAAAACAAGTGTAAGGGATAAGGGTAAGTCTAAGGTAGTGTTGTTTGGCAAGAAGGAGCCTTTAAGGCCTGAGGACAGTAAGTCTGATATGGTTGCAGGTTTAGAACAGATTGGTGGTGTTGTGACAGTAGGGAAGGCACCCAAAAATGATGTTAAGATAGTATGGAGTTTTTTTTTGCAAGGGGCAGAGAGAGAACTCAAGCCTAAGTCTGATTTGATCAAGGTAAGTGCTAAGTGTGCAAAGGAGTATGAAGGACAAGGTGAAATTTTTGTTGGGACCATGGTGTGTCCCATTACTATGAAGGTTGCTGCAAGCCAAGTGAAATTTGGTAATGCAAAAGAGGATAAAGTTGTTAGTGCAGGGGTACAAGAGGATGGTGACATGGTAGGTCTAGGGGGCATTACAAAAAGAACAAATTAAGCAGAGGCATGCAGGTCTGATCACAGAGCCAGTAAGGCAGAATGTGCAAGGAATGGTGAGGATCTATCCATGTATGGGTGGAGAAAGGAAGAGAGCAGGTTTATATGATTCTAATGTTTGTTTTTCTACAGGTCTAAGGCTTAGAACAACACCAAATTTCAATCCAGGACTAAAGAGATTAGTACCAAGTCTGAAGATGCTTGAAGTAGCAATGAGAAGGCCAAGAACAAGTTTTCACTCTTGGGGCAAGAGTCCTTTTTATGGGGGGGTGTATGGTGCAAGAGCACCTACACCTTGTGAATTCTAAGTTGATACCTAGGTGTGTCTTGTGTTCATTTATGCTTAATAAGGTCTAAAGGACCAGTCATAATGTAATTTGAAAAGGTTTTGAATCATTTAGTTGAATTTGTCAGTTTGATTCATAATGCAAAAGGCCATGTGAAATCATGAGTTTTAAGGGATATCAGGAGTAGGGTCTTATTCCATGTTAAATAAGGTATCAATTACCATTTTAAATGTATTGGATGGATTAATAGGTCAGTTAGGTGGTATTTTCAAAATCAAGTTGATCAAGTTGTAATGGGATAGTGATTAAGAGAAAAATTGGCAAAAATTGTCATCTTAGACTCTAACAAAGGGTGGTTATGGTAGTTGGTCAGTTCAAGGGGTTATTTGAAGGTTTTAACATGATATATTGGGGATATATCTCGAAGGGAGGCTGTTGAAGAGGTTTGGAATGAGTTTCTAATAAGAAGTTTGCTGTTTTTATGTGTTTTCCATTAAGATATTGCTGATCCCGTGCATTGTACGACCTATACGTATTGTTTTACACTAAAATCATATTATGGTTGGATAGATAATTGAATAAAATTTATTTTGGCGTTGGAATGGTGTGATTTCATTAAAAATTGAGTTAGATATCCTTGTTTTACTGCCGGGTGGTCTCAAACCCCATGTTTTTCCTGTTTTCCTGAACTTTGCAAGCTTGGTATGGATCCGTACAGTATCTTTTGGCTCTAAAAATCATTTTGAATGTGTATACATATGATTTAAATTTCAAATGCATTTGATTTGAGGATTTGAACATTCATATTGAGGGAGAAATCATTATTTTTCTGAAACTGCCTATTTACACTGTTTTGGGGGTTTTGAGAGGAGTCAAAATGCCATTCTAAGCCTTCCACCCAATGTGAAGACCTGTAACTTGGTGGATAGGCTTAGATAGGAATAATAAACATGTTAATACTTTATTTTTATAGGGAAGATGACTTTCCTAACTTTGGGGTGTTAGTAGGGTGGAAACCATTGGAAGAGTGTGTGCTTTGGTGAGGATAGCTTGTTGTTAAATGGTGAAAATGGTGAATTGTGGAGATTTCAATGAATTTGTCTTAAATATTGTTTTCAGTTGATTCAATTGTCATTTTTTGAATGTTGAGAGTATTTGTAGGGCCTTGGTGAAGATTTTTTTCTATTTTGCAAGATTAAAGGGTTGAAAAACCTTGAGGGTGAGTTGATGTCTAATAAAATGATTGCATAATGAAGAGAAGTTCTTTGGTGTAGAGTTGAATTTTACATTGTTGTGAGTGATCTTCACCTTTTCTCTACATCATCCACCCCCCATGCTATGAGATGGTGAAGGATCCCACCATCACAATGACAACAAGGAGACAAACATCAAGAATATCAAGACTATAAGGGATTCCAACATGCAAATGATAGCATAATACAACACAACAGTGACATTATTTTCAGAAGCACTCACAAACATAGAATGAAAATACAAGTCAAGGCAATGCAAGGCTTTAGTAGGAGAGAATGTCATCGCATGGTCCTAGTATGTGTTGTCTTGATAGTTTTTCTCTAGAAGTTGCCCCCATCTATGGTTGTCCTAATAGTCTCACATTCGAAACTGGCCCCATAGGGTGACACATACAGGACCAATTATCTTTTCGTGGGGACAAGGATATTGGTCTTTTCGACCAGGCCTTCCCAACTCATCCTTGGCCTGAATGATCCCTACATGCATAGGTGAGGCATCCAATTATCTTATTTTAAGTGAAATTCTACTCCACCCCCTAATTAATTGATTATTTTATCACTTGATAAGGAAACTCCCAAATGGGTTGTTATAGATGCCTCTTTATGCTTTGGCTCCCATTGGGAGCCACTCCCCCTTCTACAACTAGAAAATCCAATACAACCGATAGGGTAGTGCCAACTCGCATGAATCCAAAACACAAGAATTCACAAATAGGGTGAGGTACAACCATATCACACACAAAATTAATCCATAAAGATGATTAAATGATGCAATGGCCAATTACCCTTCAGTAACACAAGACAAAGATCACATCAACCATTTCAAGGTTCCACCTACACATTTACCCAATTCATAATTCCCAATCCTCTAGAAGACTTCCAATGACTACCTCCCATGATGACTTACACAATTTAATAATAGCTCACAAACACACCAAAACCATAATTGAAAGAATCATGGGGGTACACGAATATTTTACAAAGCAATCATCTCATGTTAACTAAGTACTCTTCAAAATAATCTCTTTCTTATACCCTATCTTCAACTATTTGATAACATGAATATCCAATTTCTAAACCTCTTATTTGTTTATTTCATCTATAAATAGCATTATTTTCCCATATTATAAAACAAATATACCGTGCGAGTAATAGATCAAGCAATACAACCACATAAGCAAATGAACTATTTCAAAATATCACCATTATTTAATTCACTTAATCCAAGGATTCTCATAGCCAAGATGATTCTTTTAATTATAAGAATGAAATAATGTTTTATCCCAACATAATACATACACATAGGTAAGAGTATGCTTATATTAAAACCATAATATATTTATACTTCATACATATATACATATATAAAATAGAATTCTATTTACTACTCAATATATCAAATAGTAATATGACAATATATAAATACATATGCCAACATATATATATACACAACAATTGCCAATTTAAAATGCATATAAGTCAATTTTCTTAGCATATTACACCTACCTCGAGTACCAAAATAAGACATAATCATTAATTCCAAGCATATAATCATCAAATTTCATATAGCTGAATGTTAAGTGAAATTCCTATTCAAAGTATCATCAATTAGTGATCTTCTATGAATGTTTCTATTTCTTAATTTTGTTGAAAAGAAGTCCCAATTTTGAGCCTCCATTGAGGGGATCACATTCTTGGGAGAATTATAACTTGTTGGATGCTATGGTTGTGTTGCTGATATGTGGTTGTCATTGATGTCAACACTATTAGCATTAATGTATTCAAGGCTATATCTAGCAAGGATATTGAGAAAATTACAATAAATATGTTGGAGGTAGTCTATGAAGATGTGAAGTTTAGTGTGGTAGAAAGTTCAGTAAGTTGGTATTCAAAAGTCACACATTAAAGGGTTTGTTGCTGAGCCTATCTAGTATATCCTCTAGAAGTTTCAGAGGTGCGCATCAAAATTGGAGCAAGTTATGAGTTCATGTGTTCCTACAGTTATTATGTTATTGTGGCTAGTGTTTCTGGAAGAAGAGAATGTAATTTTGGAAATTTGAATTGTTGTGTATGTTCCTGCAATGTTAGTTGATGTTTCTAGATTGTGCGCTACCATTGTTGTATGTCTGCATTGATCGATGTGTTTTTGATCAAATATTTTTCCTTTGTGTGTTAGAGTTTTCATGTTCTTGGCTGACATGATGGTGGTAGCATGTTGTGGATCCTTGTGGATTAATTTTTGAATGCTTGGCATGTTCGAGGATGTTGATTTAGGTCTTCATTATGTTGTGACTGACTTTGGTTGGTGCGCATTGATATTTTTTCATGAATTGTGTTGATATTTTGTATTCATCTATTCCTTATTTTTGGCCAACAGAGTTGTTGATGTAATTTCATGAAGCTTTTTCCATCAAGGAAAGTATAAAGTAAAGTTACCTATTAAATGTTTCTCTTGTAGTAAGATAGGTCATTTTGCATCAAGGTGTCCTGAAAGAGTTTCTAAGTACAAACCTAACAAGTCTAGATTTCAAAAGAAATGTTATTATGCTAAAGAAGGTGTTACTGATGATGAAACTGATAAAGACAATGAAAATGAATATGGACGGGTATTTATTGCTATCAAGGAAAATGGTTCGGTGCCCACTAAATTACTAGTAATCAAAATATTGAGAAAGCTCTTGCAGCCAAAATTGATGAATAGGATGAGTGGGTAATTGACAATGGATTCTCACATCATATGACTAGTGAAAAAATAAATTTTATAAGCTTGGAGAAATACGATGGTGGTGTTGTAAGATTTGGAGATAACAATGCTGGTGTGATTTGTGGCAAAGGCACTATTTTTCTTGGTGGTAAATACAATACTGATGATGTCCTTTATGTTGAAGGATTGAAGAATATTCTATTGAGTGTTGGACAAATGGTCGACAAGGGATACAATCTTCAATTCAAAGATGGAAAATGCAGGATATTGGGAAGCTCCGAAAATGTAACTACTTCATGTACAAAGACAAGAGGTAACATTCTTCACTTGAGTGCTGGTAGCGAAAGTTTTTTAATTGCTCAAGTTGATGTACGTTGGTTATGGCATAAGAGGTTGTGTCATGTGAATTTTGATAACATTGTCAAAGTAAGCTCCACACAAGCAATCAGAGATCTACCTAAGTTAGTGAAGCCTAATAACACCATATGCAAGAAATGTCAGATGGGAAGGCAAACCAAAATTTATTTTCGGAGAAAATAATATCATTCTAATGGAGTACTGGAGCTGGTACATACTGATCTATGTGGTCCCTCCAGAATTAGAAGTCTACAAGGAGAAAGGTACTTTATGTTGCTTATTGATGATTACTCTGAGATGATATGGGTTGCTTTATTGAGAGAAAAACATGAAGCACTAGAAAATTTCAAATATTTCAAAGCTATGGTAGAGAAATAGACAGGGTTGAAGATCAAATGCTTAATATCAAACAGAGGTGGTGAGTTAACTTCCTGGGAGTTCAATTCATTCTGTGAAGAGCATGGAATCAAAAGATAGTTATTTGTTCCCCAAACACCTCAACAGAATGGATTTGTTGAGAGAAAGAATAGAACAATTTTAGATGTTGCCAGAACTATAATGTTGGAGGGTAATGTTCCTCATATCTACTAGAGAGAATCTATAAGCACTGTTGCATATACTATTAATTAGGTAAATGTCAATGGTAATTCTGGTAAGACTCTTTTGAGTTGTGGTTTGGTCATAAGCCTACTCTTAAATATTTCAAAATATCTGGAAGTAGATGTTATATCAAAAGAGATGAAGATATAGGAAAATTTGATGCTAGGAGTGATGAAGGAATCTTTCTAGGTTACTCTACTAAGAGAAAAGCCTACCGGTGCTACAATAGAAGATAGAAGAAAATGGTTGAAAGTGCAAATTTCAGAGTTGATGAAGATACTGCTAGATCATCCAGATATTGTGGATATGATCCAGATGACCAACATGATAGTACTAATAAAAGAAAGACTACTCAGACACAGAATCAAGTTCAAATTGTTTTGGTGAATCAAGAAAATAGAGAAGGAGAAGCTAGTGGAAGTGCAAAATAAAGATAAGAAGAACCAAGAGTTTGAGAGAATCACAAAGTCCCAATGTATGTAAAGCTAAATCATTCTGAAGATCAAATTATAGGAAACAAGAACAAAGGTGTGCAGACTAGAAGAATAATTGCATAAGAGTATTGTCTAATTTCCAAGACCAAGCCTAGCAATGTCAATGAAGCATGTAAAGATGAATACTAGATAGAATAAATGAAGGAAGAACTGATGTAGATAGAGAAAAATGATACATGGATTCTTGTTCCCAGACCTCAGGATAAAAATGTGATTGGAATCAAATGGGTCTTTTGGAATAAGCTGAATGAACAAGGTGAAGTGGTCAGAAATAAAGCAAGACTGGTAGGTAAAGGGTACTCACAAATGAAAGGTATTGATTTTGAAGAAACCTTTGCCCTTATTGCTAGAATTGAAGCTATAAGATTTTTTCTTTCTTATGCTGCTTTCAATAGATACAAATTCTATCAAATGGATGTAAAGTCGACATTTTTGAATGGCGAGTTAGAAGAAGTATATGTTGAGAAATCAGATGGATTTCAACTGAATGATGAAGGAGATATGGTTTTTTGATTGAAGAAATCACTATATGGACTCAAGCAAGCCCCTAGAGCCTGGTATACTAGACTAGATAAATACTTCTTGAAGCTTGGATTCAATAAAGGTACTATCGACAGTAACCTATATTTCAAGGTGGATCAGGATAAAGAGTTGATTATTGAAGTCTTTATTGATGACATTATTTTTCAAGGTGATGATGAATTATGCATAAAGTTTTTTGATGAAATGAAAAGTGATTTTTATATGTCAATGATTGGAGAGCTGAAATTCTTTTTGGGATTGCAAATTACTCAGTTGGACAATGGAATCTTTATATCTCAATCCAAATATGTAAGAGAGTTACTAAAAAAGTTTGGCATGGAATACTCAAAGCCTGTAGGTATACCCATGGTAACTGGATACAAGCTAACACAGAATTATGATTCTCCTAAAGAAAATAAAACAAGGTATAGGTCAATGATTGGTGGATTGATCTACTTGAATCAAACTAGACTAGACATCATTAATGTTGTCTGCATGGTTGCTAGATATCAAGCTGATCCAAAGGAATCACATGTAACTATAGTAAAGGGAATTTTTGGATACTTGCAAGGGATAGTTGATTTTGGCCTATGGTATCCTAAAGATGATGATTTTACTTTGAATTCCTTTACAGATGTAGATTGGGTAGGAGATGTGGATGATAGGAAAATTACTAGTGGTGGTGCATTCTTCTTGGGGAAGAAGTTAGTGTCTTGGCTAAGTAGAAAGAAGAATTCCATTTCCTTATCTATTGTTGAGGAAGAATATATTATTGCTGCAAACAATTGTACTCAAGTAATATGGATGAAGTAGATGCTGAGAGATATCATAATTGAGT
>CM021100.1:579597080-579679560 GCA_007115665.2 Sequoiadendron giganteum | reverse complement strand
TAATACCAACTTAAAGGTGCTTAATAGAGAGTAGCATATAACCATCATTTTGTATATCTACATTAATGCAATTGTGCAAACCCTTATACAATCAAACTTAAACGCTTGAAAGAAAGAAATTATCAATAACATTACTTTGTAAATTCAATGTGCATACTTAAAAATCAATCTAGGGAACCATCTAGGTCTACTCTACTCTTTATTATGTCAATTATTGCCTCGTGGTCGGACTCATGCACTTTCCACAAGTTCTTGTTCATAGATCTTCCCTTATAATTGATCAAATGAAATTTGGTGGTGACGACAAGGTTTGAGTAGTGAAGAATCTTTCGATGCATGTCAAAGTCCTCAAACAACTAAACTGCAACATTCTTAACTGGGTACCTTCGAAGCCATGTTCCAGTAACAACCATCGAACTTGTAGGATACTCTATGTTTTCTTCATCTATAACTGGGGCCTCCAATTTATTTTTGGCCTCGATACAATGGCACAAGTAATAATATGTAACCTCTTCATTGTCTTCATCTACAATCGCTGCATAAATGTGCCCTGCATTGATATGTTCATCTTGTTAGATGTATTTATTGAGCATCATAATAAATCCTGTAAGTAAGATATATTACCTGGTTCTAGTAGGTCTGATACATGATCAAAGTCAATGGGTGTTTGCATCTTCATGGTTTGTAGAGCTGTCGAGAGTTGATAAGTGTCAAGTGGGATTAGACTTCTTATAGACCATTCATCAACCCACTCTATTGACTCACAATCATTCCATGCTTGAAGAGTACATGCAGAACAAAAGCTTGCCATCTTCTGTGTATGGATAGTCCATGTACCTGCATTGGAGCTTCTAAAAGAGTGTAGCTCACTCGATCATGTTAGTGTACAACAATCCTCATATTTTTCAATGTTAGTATCATCTACTAAATGAAAAAATCTACGAACTAAAGAATTACCTTCACTACCTGGACCCATTGCACCATTGCACCATTGGACAATTGATATTGCATCTATCAACTTTACACTATTTTTTTACTTTAACTCTTCTCGTGCTAGGGATCTTTTGATACATGCACCTGCTCCATCATGCTCCCCCTTTCCATGCCCGACCTTTGATAAGTTCCACATATGTTGAACACCACTGATCCTATGCATCTTGCTTAACCAGTAAAATTTTTTGGCATTCTTGAATTGTGATGTACAATTATCTGACCATATGATATGTTGACTAAATGATATGCCCCTACTAGCTAGATCATCATATAACATATGAAAGCAACCTTGCACAAACTCTATAGAATGTGTGTGATCATCACTAAATAAAAGTGATACTCCCTCAATACTTTCCTATTTTCCTTTGTACTATCATTTGCATGAATGAATGCTATATGCACAAATATAGCAACCTATGTGTAGTTGTAGTACTTTGATTGCACCTTGTTCTATGGTTGTATGTGTAGTTCTCGACAAAGTCAACAACTGAAATTCAATGACGAAGTGGAAATGTGTCCTTGCATAGCTTGAACTATGAGTCCAACCATTGTGCTTTGTGTGTATTCCTTGCATACTTATAGACCACCTGATCATAAAAAATTCCCATAAACTGATACACTGGAATCTTATCATTGACCAATTCACACTTCTTTGTTTCATTCCCATCTTTTAGACTATATGCCACTATCTTATATTTGCCAAATTCTACAATTTTGTCTCCAATTATATGTGTACTAGCCATGTGTTGGAAAATTGGAAAATGTTGCATGCCACCACGATGATCACATGTGCCATCCAAATATGAATTCTTGTAAAAAAATTGACCATCCTCTCTTTCACATAAAATGGAAGACAAAAATTTCCTTGATGATTTAGGTGGAGGCATTATGTTACATTCCTGCAAAACATTGTCAATATGCATATCTACACATATACATCGATAAACATCATAATGGTTAGAAAAATCAATATGAACCCTACAACAACAAGTAGTGTGTGTGTGATTTATTTTGACATAAAAAGGCTTTAGCATTTCAAAATACCTTTGACATATTTTAATTTCAGGAAACTTCTATACAAAATAAGCAAAAAATTGGGTTTGAGTGGTATCCAAATAATGCATTGGGTGTGGCTCATGTATTTTACTAGCAATTATCCTTTTTACAACATCTCTTTGATTAGGAGAGGTCCTTGTGTTATCCTTCCAATAATTCACTAATAAAGATCTCAAGCCTTGAGCAATTATTGTATCTTTTCCTTGCACTCTACTCGAGAATGCCCATAACTCATTGCTATTTGGATCCTCCACTCTTTCACGCCTTCCTTTGGCTCTCATTAGAGATGATCTACTTATTTTAAAAGACTTAATTTCCTTTGTAAGGTTCATAGGTTGTTGCTTATTTAACTTCTTAACACTTTTGTTGTCATCACACGTCATGTGGCACAACTATTCTTTATGTGTGAGGTAGAACCCACGCTCTCGTATGCACTCATCAAGTTCTTTAAAATGGGATTTTCACTTGAGTCATTCGAAACTCTTAGCTGAAGATCCTTCATGGTGGTCCTAAATTTGAGTTGCCTCATCATTTCAACAAATAGTTAGCATCTTCCACCCTCACTTAGCTTCACAAAAAATAAACTCCATATCCTCTATGCATATCTTTGACATGTATGTTATGGAATATTATTAGGAATCCATTTCAAAACATTGGAATCAATATCAATCAAAAATGTAGGTTTTCTATGCAAAACTCTAGGAGGAGTTATCAAATGTAAATTTGTGTCAGCATTGGGAAGGTCAACAACATCAGGGATAGATCGTGTACCTTCAATCGGAGGTGCAATTGATGAAATACCCTGAGATTGACATGTATTCAATGTTGTACCTCCAACTTGAGATGTCATTTGTGGAGTGCCTTCAAATAGATATGTGTTTGTTGATGTACTTTCAAAATGAAATGTTGTTGATGGTGTGTCTTCAATTGGAAATGTGATTTTTGATGTACTTGGAAAACCACATGTTGTCGATGTGTCCTCAACTAGAGATGTGCATTTAGCTTCACCTATGGTTGATGATGTGCCCCCAACTTCACTATCCATTCATGTCCTTCCATGAACTTTCCTCATATGTGGCCTTTGGTTTTCCAATTTTGACATCTCTCTTAGATTGCATGGGAATTTTTGGCTATATGAGTTGGAATTCCTTTGCTTCACAAGCTACATTTTTTTATTCTCTTCTCCTTACATTTTTAACTACACATTCTTCTGGTGTTAGAGGCTTCGATCATTTCCTTAGCGTGACGTTGAATGCTACATGTTCACAAACACATATAGAATCACAAACACCCATAGAATAAAAGTAAGTAATGCATTTTATGAAAATATTGATATCATTGATTACATTGCATTAAATATGAAATACACCAAAGCATTTTATGAAAGAAGGCAGTGAGATGTTTGGAATTATCAAACATGTCTATGGTAGACATTTTTCATATGATGGAGTTAGATGTTTGTAGGGTTGGATATTACAGTAGGGATTTTGAGTGTGTTTGAAGAGTTGGAAAAGTAGCTAGAGGCTGATGCGGTACATGTAGGGATCCACAATGAACTTGTCCAAAGATTTAGAGGAAGGCTCTTAATAGACTTACACACACTCTTCCAAAGTTTCATCAAATGAAATAGGCTTCTAATGAATCCAATCCACACTAAGGTATAAGGGTTTTGCATGAGCCTATTAAGACATCTAGCAAGATTAAAATAATAAACCAAACACAACTTGATCACTTAACTTACCAAGAAATACCATTTTGTATCACTCACTCCTTAACCACTTACAAACTAGTAATCCTTCCTCATTTGATAGTCACTCATATATAATGAACGAGGTAAATTATGAAGACTATAAAAACATTTTCCAATACCCTTTTCTATGGCCTAAAACATATCTCAAAACTACTATAACTCTTTTGGAGAAAATACCTCAAACTAGCCCTATTCCACTCAAGCAACTAGGCCAATAAGGCCACTCTTACAAAGAGACACTCCTTTAAACACCTTAAAATCTCTTTATCTCCATGGAAAATATTAATTTAGGTTTCCAAACCTCATATTCCACCTATTTTAGGTACTACAATGTTCAATAGGGTACCAACCTTCAAACCCTCACTCTAAGCTATTTCAAACTAGGTTTCCCCTAGGGGTTTATTGAAACCCGAACTTCCTCAACACTCCACACCCAACCAATACTTGGAAAACTTTAAAAATAGTATAAACATGCTCTAAAATCTTACTCCCAACCTTTAGCACTATTATTTCCTCAAACCATTACTTGAAACCTCAATTTTTGGTCAAGACACACAAGAAATCAACTAGGACAACAACTCACAAAACACTTCCATCAAATCTTCAACTATTGAATCCTTATTGAACATGGAAAACAACCTGTCAGCCTTCATTTTTCTAAGTTCTAGGGGTATCCAATTAAGGAAAATTTCATACATGCATTCTTTAGTGTTTAAAACCCCAAAACAGGGTTTCATACCCGTTAGCACCAAAATGATCATAAAACTCACAAACATCCATGAAATTCAATCAAAAAAACTAAAAATGAAAGCTAATACACACCTTTAACATTTACCATAGCTTTTAGACCATGAACCACTTGTACCATGGGGCCATACAGTGGTCTGAAACATCGATTTACCAGTCAAAACTCAAAATTTTACACTAAAAACAGGGAATACTTCTTGATCTTCTTCATTTTTCCCATACTCTCACCTCTTCCTTGAGGTCCTCCTCACATTGATGGACTCATAAAAACATAAAATAATTCCTATAAATTTCATTCTACTTACCTAACCTTCCATGCACCTAACTCTGCAACTTTTGCATCTTTTAGCAACTTTTTTGACCACATTTTGCCAAATTGCAAGCTATGACACAACTGAACTCCCTTAGCTCCAAATACATTATAAAATGGTCTAATTGACCTTATTAAACACAAAATACTCAACATTAACTAAAATCATATCATTTGACCATGCTCACTAAAGATGACATTTTTGACAAAATTGAGCTTACAAGGTGCTCCTACACCAAAGGCCTGGAACATTGATTTTCAATAAACCCTCCTTGTTTCAAGAATATAAATGCCTAAAGCAAGGGTTTAGTATTTAGATGCATTAGAGAGGGTTCTAGTGACTAAGATATGATAAGATATGAACAATTTTCTCTATTGTGAATGTGAATTGGTTAGTTGAGCATTGAATTTAGGTATTTGAGATTGAAGATTGTTTGAAACTGATCTAATTGTGATTGTTGAAGGTTTTGTCTCCCTGCTCTACATCACAAACCTAGGGTATAAGTTGTTTACAATTAAATGAAAACTAGAGAATCTTGTGTTTATTGTTCTCAAAACCAAATTTGTGATTGTCAACGAAGTCATGAAGAATATGAATTCAAAGAAGGGTTTATGATTTTATATCTTATAATTATTCACTATTTATTTGGCAATGAGGTAACTTAGAAAGACAATAAGCATTCTCAATTGCACAAAATTTTCTATTTTTTTAATTTATTAGAAAGGTAAATGGTATGAGTGAATGGAAACTTGCATTACTAATTATGTCAACTCACTTGAATTTATCTAAGAACCTGTGATGAAGGTGATTTTTTTATGTAACAAAAATAATAATGGAAACTTGCATTAACATTGATGAAAGCTATTAGGTTTTCCAAATTAGCTGAAAATATTTTTTTTTCAAATTAGTTGAAAATAAAATGAAATAGAGTGAATTCCACTACCATGCTGGAAATGGACTACTATAAGCAATGCAAATAGAATTCATAAGTAAATTTGTGTTAAGTAAATGTCACGTTTCTCATATTTTTGTTCTTCAAACTCATTAAAGTTAATTTTTTTTATGCAAATCCCATTTAATTCAATGTTGAATTCTATGTCCAATTGTTGTGATTAATAAAATAATTAAAGAAATTTAGTTTATATTGTCAAAAACAAACAAATATAATAAATATAAACATTTCAATATTACCAAAATGAATATATTACCTCAAATAATATAAAATGATGTAGAAAATTCAAAATGTCTTTGTCTACGTTGTCTACCATGTAGATTGGTGGTAAAAAGGTGATGGATCAAGAATAGATTGGTACAACATGAAGTAAATTGCATAAAAAAGGTGTTTTTGAATCAGATAAAGTGTTGAACCAGAAAAATATAGAAGAATGTGGGCTTGAATCATGGGGTCAACCCCTATTTTATCGTTTAAAGATAAAACACATTTGGTGCTCGCAAAATTTGGAGAGCGCCAAATTTGGCGCACGCCAAACATGTTGTTTTGAAAGGCAGACATTCCATATAGACAAAGGGAGTGGAACTAGAAATAGAGAGAGAGGTGATAGGAGTGAGAGAGATTAGTCTAGGTATTGTGGTAGTGATTGAGACCTGAGAGGGATAGAGAGTTATCTAGTTATGGTGGGGGAAATACCTGACAATAGGAGAGGGGTTGGGAGGGATGAGACCCGAGAGATAAAAAAGACCAAAGGGAGAGAGAGAGAGAGAGGGAGTGTCAGAGAGGGGTTTGGAGTGAAATATATTTGTCTAGGTAGGTTGGGAGGTAAGTGAGACCTAACAGAGATGGAATTTTAGAGAGGGAATTGGAGTGACATAGATTAGTCTAGGTAGCATGGGAGGGAGTGAGACTCGAGAGAAAGAGACTTGAGAGGGAGAGATTTATTCAGTTATAGTGGGTGGAAGACCTAAGAGAGGGAGTGGGAGAGAGAGGAAGTGGGACCCTTAAACCGTAAACCCTTAAACTCTTAATCCCTCAAACCTCAAACCCTAAACCCTTAAACCCTAATCCCTCAACCCCTATACCCTCTTAATCCCTCAACCCTCAACCCTCAAGATTTCAACCCTAATCCCTCAACCCCTATACCATCTTAATACCTCAACCCTTAAACCCTCAACCCTCAACCCTAATCCCTCAAACCCTATACCCTCTAATCCCTCAGCCCTCAACCCTTAAACCCTAATCCCTCAACCCTATACTCTTAATCCCTCAACCCTTAACCTCAGCCTTAACCCTAATCCTTCCAGCCTCTATACCCTCTTCCTTCAACCCTCAGCCCCTCAACCATAAGCCCTCAGCCCTTATACTCTCTTAATCCCTCAACCCTTAAACCCCTCAACCCTCAACCCTCAAACCCTTAAACCCTAATCCCTCAACCCCTCAACCCTCTTAATCCCTCAACCCTCAACCCTTAAACACTAATCCCTCAACCTCTATACCCTCTCAATCCTTCAACCCTCAATCCTCAACCCTTAAACCCTAATCCCTCAACCCCTATACGCCCTTAATCCTAATCCCTTGAAGCCTAACCCCTAAAACCTCTACCCTCAGCACCCCCCTCTCCTCTCAGCCCTACACCATCTGCCATAAAAATAAAATCGTGTGATAGGCCCCTAAACCTCTGCCTTGGCCATGTCTGTAGGCCCTAGGCCTATCTGCCCATCTGCCCTCTGCCTTGAGCCCTGACCCTAAACCATGGGCCCTCAGGCCTCTGCCTTGACCAGGGTTTAGGCCTAGAGCCCTTAAAACCCTCTGCCCTTGGCCTCTGCCCTCCAGCACCCCTCTCTCAGCCCTGGGAGACTTGACAGAGATGGAGGACAGAAGATACTTGAGAGAAAGAAATATGGGAGGGTGGGAGAGAGACAGAGAGAGGGAGAGAGAGAGAGGAGTGGGAGAGAGGGAGTGGGAGAGAGAGAGAGAGGGAGAGACATAGAGATAGAGAGAGAGAAGTGGGGTAGGAGGGAGAGACTTGAGAGAGAGATTGGGGGAGAGGGGGTGGGAGGGAGAAACCTAAGAGAGAGGGAGAGGGGGAGAGGGTGGGAGGGAGAAACTTGAGAGAGAAGGAGAGGGAGACAAAGTGGGAGTGACCTAAGAGAGTAGGAGAGAGAAGGAGTGGGAGATAGAGGGATGGGAGAGATATAAGGGGTGAGAGAGAGAGACTTGAGATATGGAGAGGGGATGGGAAGGAGAGGGAGTACTTGGGATAAAGGGATTAGAGAGAGATGGAGGGAATGAGAGAGAGAGAGAGGGAGGGGGTGGGGGGAAATACCTGAGAGAGAGAGGAGAGAGAAGGGAGGAGATACCATGAGGGAGAGAGGAGAGAGATAGAGGGAGTGAGAGAGGATGGAAGAGATGGGGAGTGAGTGAGAGAGACAAGAGACCTGATAGAGGAGAGGGTGGGAGGGAGAGACTTGAGAGAGAGAGAGGGAGAGATGGTGGGAGGAGGACAGAGAGGGGAGAGAGGGAGAGGGAGAGGGAGGGAGAGGAGAGAGATAGAGGAGTAGAGAGAGAGATAGGGAGAGGTGGTGGGAGGGAGATACTTGAGAGAGATGGATAGGTAGAGGGAGTGAGATAGGGAGGGAGTGGAAGAGAGATAGAGGGAGTGACTGTGAGAGGGAGAGGGGGTAGGATGGGGAGACTTGAAAAAGAGAGAGAGGGAGAGGGGTTAGGAAAAAGATACTTGAGAGAGAGAGAGGAAGAGGGGGTGGGAGGGAGAGACCTAAGAGAGGGGGAGAGAGATGGAGTGGGAGAGAGTGGGAGAGAGATAGAGGGAGTGAGAAAGGGAGTGGGAGAGAGAGGGAGTGTGTGTGTGAGAGAGAGAGAGAGGTGGGATGGAGATACCTGCAAGAGAGTGAGAGAGAGAGAGGGAGAGAGATTGTGAGTGAGAGAGAGGTAATGGGAGATAGATAGAGGGAGTGAGTGATAGACCTAAGAGAGGGAGAGGGGGTAGGAAGGAGAGACTTGAGAGAGACAAAGAAAGATAATGACCTAAGAGAGGGAGATGGAATGAGAGAGAAAAAATACCAAAGAGGGAGAGATAGAGAGAGAGGGAGAGTGAGAAAGGGTGTTGGAGTGAGATAGATTCATTTAGGTACCTATGTGGGAGGGAAAGAGACCTGAGAGAGGGGATTGGATTGAGAGAGTAGTCTAGGTCATGTGGGAGGGAGTGAGACCTAAGAGAGAGAGACTTTAAAGGGATAAAGAGTTATCCAATTATGGTAATGAGTTAGAGAGCGTATGAAAGGTAAAACCTCAACTATCCATCTTTGATCATAAACTGTGCACTCTAAGCATTATCAAAGTTGTCAACCAAAGAGCTTGAGGAAATTTAGGTTTTGTTCAAAGCAGGTAATTTGGCGAGCGCCAAATTTGGTACTTGGCAAATGATACATCACATTTGGTGCATGCCAAATTTGGCGCTCGCCAAATGTGATGTTTCATTTGGTGAGCACCAAATTTGGCACTCACCAAATGACCTACTTTGACATTTTAATTGACAGGATTTGCCAAATTTCTTCATATTTTCATCCATGCTCCCCATCTCATTTGCACGTCTTTCAATGCAAGTATATAAAAAAAATCATGATAGTGTTAACCTCTCTCTTAGCTATCTAAATATATAATTATTTTTTCATTTTGATTTAGTTAAGGTTTTGATCCATGACTCCTTTTGTAAATGCCTTCATTTTTGGTCAAAAACCAACATGTGCTAGTTTTAGGATAGATTTTTACTCGTTCATCGAAATGTGAAACAAATTACATTTTTTGAAACTAGACTCCATTCTACACATGATGAAATAAATAAATAAATTTGGATTAGTTTTCAAAAAATTTAGGGGGGAGCACGCTCAAATTTTAGCTTTTCAGGATGTGTCCACTTTGAAAATTCATAAAACATTATATATTCATTAAAAAAATTATCCGAAAGAATGAGGATAAACTACATGGTGTTAGCTAATTTCTCACCATTGGGATTTTTGAAATTCTTAAAAAAAAGTTAATAAAAAAAGGGGGAGCCCTTAGGCGCTATGCTATTCTTTTTTATAAAAATAGAACCTATTTTGGGACCCCCCCTTTTTGAGACCCTTAATCTTCATTAATTTCAAAAAACAATAGTAGCTTAGAAACTAGACTAAGAGCACTTCAACTTTTATTCTTGATACATCTTGAAATTTTGAGCGTAACTATCTTCATTTTCTTTTGCAAATCAGATTTTGCTAATTTCAGAAAAAAGGTGGCATCTTAAGAGCCAAAATTGTGTCACAGATTGGTGCACTTACCCCATTCTTAGCTAGAATATAGCATAAAGATAATTACATCTTGTCCAAGAAGAATCTCAATTGTAAGTCATACATTGACATGCATAGGAGGATTCTACAGATTGCCAAACATAGGAAGCATAATAACCCCAAATGCCAAACTTGGCTTCACATGTAGCCAAAAATATCCCACTTGAAGACAAGTCAGACTGGTAAAAAGGAATGCTCAGAGATATCCCCCACAGTAGGCTAAGGTCACTACTTCAAATACCAAGAGAAGCTCTAAAAAATTCAAACTTCTCTCGAGGTACAACCTTTGTTAGAGCGTCTTCCAAATTCAATTTAGTGTCAATTTTGTGTAGCTACAACTTGCCTTCATTAAGAACATGGCAAATGAAGTGATACCTTAGCTCTATATGCTTGGTGCAAATATGAAAGGCACAATTTTTGGCCAAATGAATGGCACTATTACTGTCGCAAAACAAAGGAAAACCATATTGCTTACACCATAGTTTGCCCAACACCCATTGTAATCAGATGATTTCCTTGGCTCCTTCAGTTAGAGCAATGTATTCAGCCTCAATTGAAGAGAGAGCAACCACTTGTTGCAAGTGAGATATCCAGCTGATTGCTGCCCCAATAAAATAAAATAAAAACCAGTAGTAGACCTCCTTTTATCCAATCTCTAGCCATGTCTAAATCAGTGTAACCACGAAGTTGTGTGTGCTTTCCTCCAAAACATAAAACATAATCTGCAATCCCTTTTAAATAATGAAGAATCCACTGAACAACATGCCAATGTGGCTTACCTGGATTACTCATAAATCTGCTCACAACTCCCACTACATGAGCAATATCTGGTCTTGTACAAATAATCGCGTACATGAGGCTACCAACTGTGAAAGAATATGGAATGATTTTCATGGATTCTTGCTCCTCTGGAGTTTTCAAACACATGGCTAATGATAGAGAGAAGTGATCAACCAAGGGTGTGCTATCAGGCTTGGCATTTGACATATTAAACTTGTCCAAAACTTTATAAATGTATTTCTCTTGAGACAATCTAAGTTCTCTTTTATTTCTATCTTTGATTATATTCATGCCAAGAATCTTCTTTGCTGCCCCTAAATATTTCATGGAAAAACAAAGAGCTAAATATTGCTTCAACTCACTAACAATCTGCATACTAGTGCCAGCAACCAACATATCATCAACATAGAGTAAAAGAATAACAAACTCACCATTAGAAAGAATCTTGTAATAAACACATAGATCTGATTCGTAAGGGACAAATTGTTGCTGAGTCATGAAGCTATCAAATTTCAAGTACCACTGCCTCGAGGCTCGCTTAAGCCCATACAAACTCTACTTCAATCTGCAATACAAATTCTCTTGACCTTTTTGTAGAAAACCTTCAGGCTGCTCCATGTACAGTTCCTCCTCAATATCACCATGAAGAAATGTTGCTTTGACATCAAGTTGCTCAAGCTCGAGATCCCAAACAACTGTCATGCCTAAAACAACACGAATTGTTTGCATTTTTACAACTGGTGAATTTTTTTCATTAAAATCAATACCTTGTTGCCAAGCAAAACCTTTCACCACTAATCTGGCCTGATATTTTTTGGCATCCTCCATCTTCCTCTTTTACACAATAAACCCATTTATTTTTCAAAGGCTTTTGATTTGGTGAAAGAGGAACCAAATCCCAAGTATTATTTACTCTCAAAGACTCCATCTCTTTTGTCATTGCTTCCATCCACTTCACAAAATCTGTAGCTTTACAAGCCTATTTAAATGTTGTAGGCTCTACCTCACCACAAAGCAATAAGTCATAATTATCAGAGAACAATAACTCATAATCATTATATTTAGTTGGTGGCTTTCTCTTTTGGGTTGATCTCCTTAATTAAGGATCCATTTTTTGTTGCAAATTACCCTGTTTTCTATATTTTCTCAGTACTTTATGTTTCTACATTCCCCTACACTTACAAAGGTCAACCAATATTGTCCCTCTGTATGGAAAATTCTTGTGGTAATAAAGTGCCTTGAGTCAATAGAGGCTGCACACCAAGTGAAGAAGGTTGTGTATGAAATGTTAAGGGCAACGAAGTCACAATGGAAGGCTACACTAAGACATCTATAGGTTGTGCTAACATTAGTGGAGGTTGTATATGAAGTTGAGGATGTTACTCAACAAATAATGATTGCATTTCAATTAATGTAGGTTGCGACTCAACCAAGGGTGTATGTGATTGAAATAATGAAGGCTCATTACCTATATTTAAAGGTTGTGAATGACTTTGAGAAGGAAATGATGGCACATTCAAAGGCATCGAATGGAATATTGAAGGCAGTGTTGGAATTCCTACAGGTATCACACCATGTTCCATAGATTGTGTGCTAGTGTAAACAAGGGGCCCAATAGTTGATGGCAGAGAATTTAAATTAGCTAGCTGTGAACAAATAGGGGTGGTAATGGTTGAAGAAATTACTAAAGGCTGGGAGAATGTAACAAAATTTTGCTTGACATGACCATTGTCAAATAAATCAACATCAAAATATTTATTTGAAGATGTATTATGTGGATGCAAAGCTGGGATTTTTTTCTCATTGAAGACAACATCCCAACTGGGAACAATATTTTTAGCAATAGGATCCCACAGCCTGAAACCAAACTGATCCTCTCCATAGCCGAGAAAAATACACCTATTGGATTTGAAACCAAGCTTTGTTCACTGCTCCTTGGGAATATGCAAAAACGCTTCACAACCAAACACCCGCAAATTGTGATATGAAATTCTTTTCCCAAGCCATCTCTCCTCTAGAATATCAAAATCCAAACGAGATGATAAAGTGAGTGGTTGATTAAATATACTATAGTGTTACACGCCTTTTCCCAAAACTCCTTTCCCAAACCGGAATTGGAGAGCATACAATGAGCTCTCTCTAAAATCGTTTGATTCAACCTCTCAGCTGCACCATTCTCCTGAGGTGTGAATGGAACCACTTTGATTCTTCGAATGCCATTGTCTGCACAAAATGTATCAAACTTTGAAGAGCAGAACTCTCCCCCAATGTCAATTTTGAGACATTTAATTTTAGTTCCAATTTGATTTTCAACAAGAGCTTTGAAGACTTTAAACTTTGAAAAAACTTATAATTTTTTATGTAGCATATAAATCCAAGTTTTTCGAGTGCAAGCATCTAAAAAATCCAGAAAATAATTTGCACCACCAAACGATGTTACCTCTGTGGGACCAAAGACATTAGAATGCACAAGTTCCAATGGAGTGGTTTTAGCATCATGACCCATTTTCAAAAAATTGCTCTGGTTCTATTTTCCATAAAGGCAATGTTCACACAAATCCAAATCAATGGATTTGAGGCCTAGAAATTTCCCTCATTGCAGCATAACTTCTAATCCTTTCTTGCTCATATGCCCAAGCTTTTTGTGCCAAATTTCAGAACCGTTGTCCATAACTATCAAAGTTGCTCCCACTTCATCGTAGCATTCTATAACATACAAACTTCCCAATTTCTTTCCCTTTGCAAGGGCAACCACAACTTTTGTCACTTTCCAAAAATGTAAACTAAAATTAACATTAAACCCTTGAGCATACAACTGACCTATAGAAATCAGATTTCTTTGGAGTGTAGGAGCATGCCTCACATCCTTTAATAACCATTTATTACCATTTCTCAAGGACAATAATACATCACCTTTTCCGACAATGTTGGATTCCTTGTTATCTCCAAGAAACACTATTCCAAACATACCTTCTTGGTAATTGGTAAAAGCACTCTAGCACGAAGTAGCATGGAATGAAGCGTTGAAGTCAACTACCCACGAAGCTTCAGTCGCGTCTTCTGCTGAAATAATCAAAACACCATCATCAACCGCATTAACTTCATTAGTACTCACCTTGTCTTGAGCCTTTTTATAGTTCCAAAATTTTTTCTTAGTATGTCCCAATTTCCCATAGAACCAACAAGCACCAATACATCCTCTAGACTTCAATCTATATGCAGATTTTGATCTTCTTCTATTATTGTTTTCGCCTCTTTATTGACTTCTCCCTCTATCTTGACTTCTCCCTCTATTTTCAATGTTAATAATGATTAATACATCACCGAAAGAAGGCTCTGCATGTTTTCTTCTCATATCTACGTTGAGAAGTATAGCAGCAATGCCATCAAATTTCAGTTTTCTTTTTGGAGCCATAGACGTGCTCACAACCATCATTACACCTTCCCAGCTATTTAGAAAAGAACACAATAATAAAATAGCCTTGATCTCATCATCTAAGATAATACCCACAAAGATTAATTGGGTGACTAATGTATTGAACTCATTTAAATGATTTGGCATAATACCCCCTTCTCGCATTTTCAAGTTATACAATTTTTTCATGATGAATACCTTATTCAAAGTTGATGCAATCTGATCCAATGAAGATAATTTGTCCCACAGCTCCTTCGTGGTCTTCTCAGCTAAGACATTGAAGAACACATTGTTGGATAGTGATAAAAAAATGGTTGCACAAGCTTTCATGTCCATCCTCTCCAAATCTTCATCTGACATAGAGCCCTTTCCTTTTGTTTTTCCGAGAAAATCGAGTGATAGATCTTTCTTGATCAATAATAACTCCATCTAGACTTTCCACAATCTAAAATCCTGACCTGCAAATTTCTCAATCTTCCATTTTTCTGCTTCTTCCATTCTTCTAGAAGTTCTTCAACCATCTTCACCACTGAGTTGCTCAACCAGGCTCTGATACCAATTGTTGAATTTTAAAATAGCATAAAAAAAATAGAAGAAAATGCAACAAAAGAAATGAAGAAACAAACACAAGAAGAAAACAAATTTTAATGTGGTTCACAAGAATGGCTACATCCACATTGAGCAGGGGATGCTCTTTGTATTCATCATCATAGTACAATTACATACAACATTCTTAGCCCATATATCTAGCATAAAGCTAATTACATCTTCTCCAGGAAGATTCTCAACTGTAAGTCATGCATTGACATGCACAGGAGGAGTCTGCAGATTGTCAAACATAGACAACAGTTACATATGCCAAACATAGGCAGCATAATAACCCCAGATGCCAGACTTGGCTTCACACGTAGCCAACACTTACCTTGGCATCGTCTTCTTGACAACAACTTCATTGACGAATCTTGGCTTTGACTGATTGAGCTATATCATTTCTTTCTTTATATGGAAGCATGGTACTCCCTTTTTTTATTTATATTTTCTTAGAAGTCTTTGTAGCTTCCATTAAAAACTTGTGTCTAATAAATTTTTATAAATTTTTAGTTGGTATGCAAAGATATTTTGTTCTTATAGATTTTTCAAAGCCAAAGATGGTTTCAATAGTTTCAATTTGAGTACTAACCTTTATGGTTTTTAAATCTTACATGATGTTAGCCAACTTATTAGCTTGGCTTGGGATACAAAACATTATTGAGGTCTTCTGCTACCAGCTTTTCTCTCTTGTGAGTGTGGTCAACACTCTTAATAATTTATTATTGGAGTTGTGACTTGTATGAAGTTGGATATAAAATTTGAATCTTAGTTAATCAGTTAGTGATATGTAAATTTTCTTGCTCAGTGTCGAGTCTCCAACAAAGCATGCCATTTTTGAATGCTTCTATAGTTATTGCAAGGGTTTCCACTAATGGATCTTAACTATTCATTGTACTACCCTAATATCATACTTAGTTATTCATTGACACTTTACAGATTGACATCTTGTTTCAACCCAAACTTCATCTCAATCGTACCCTTTATAACCCTATCATTCTCAACATAGCCCTTCCATTTGACCCTTCATTCTATGTTTCTTTCCTTTCCATTCAACATTATTTTTCCCCTTTCGTTCTTCGTTGCACCAATCAACACAATTCATCTGTTGTAATCTTTCACTCTGGAAGCTATTTTATCATTTGTCTTGTGAGATTCCCTTCTTAACTTATTTGTTATGACATGCTCTTCATCTCATCTAGTACCACAAACATTCATCTGCATCATACATTCCATGACATCCCCTATCCATAACACCTAGCATCATTATACATATGCAACAGGAAGCTACAAACATTCACCAAATAATATGTTATACCCATACATGCTATTCTTTCAGTAGGATAAGGGGATTGACAAAAAATCCTTCTTAATCTTCAACTGCCATTTCCATGGTGGAAATTATATTCCTGACATGCTTTCAGACTGTCTTATGCTCACCACCACATGGCACCCAGATGTCAATGGAATAGATTTAGTTTTATCTTTAATTTATAAGGTCAGATGTTGGAGCAAGTAGTGGGGTTTGCTATCTTCTATAGTCCAAATCCCAATGTGGGTTAGCTCTGCACTCACACTACCTTGTCCCCTACCTCCATCTTCATTTATATTCCCTTATCTACTACACTATTTATGACTGCTGCTCCTTTCTCAACATTGACCTGGACATGTGCTTATTTAACTCTAGTTGATACCTGTCATGCTAATATTTAATGTCAATCCCCTCAATCATTTCATAATTCTCCCTATGTTTTGCTGCTACCTTGAGGTTTTCTTGCAGAAAAATGGGTAGCCAACATTGTAAAAATCCATAAGAGGAATTAATCTGTAGTTAACCTATATTTTATTTATATAATTAAATATTTTAATTCAAACTAAAAAGGGTATCAAACCGTTGTGCTTATACATGTTTAGCATTTATATAATGATGTTATAAGTAATGCTATAGCATTATCTTCTATATAGTTGATTAGTAATTAAAATGTCATGCATTTTCGTATATATGTTTCCTTACTTCATACCAGGTGGTATGAGTGTGAATTTTGAGGAACCGGGTCTTTGGATGTCTTCAACTATACAAGCAAACCTCATTGAAGTGTAGTGCTTGAAAATTTAACTTATAACCTAGATTTTATGGACGATTCCAGATCAGTAACAAGATAAGTCCAAATTCCAATAGCATATACATTGGAATTACCAAGATCCGATAGCAATAACATCCATAGCATTTTTCATGTATCTTGTGTGTAGAAGGAATTGGCTAAGCATGTTCCCATTCAAAGCAAGTTACCAATTATCGATAAGAAAGAAAACTTGTACTTGAGTCATAAGGTTTTCTGCAAACTTGTAAAAGGAATTTGTGTTCCTTTTAGTTCACTGTGCATTTAATCAAGTGGAATAATCTACCACAAGATGAGAAATCTTGTGAGAATCAATTCGTTGAGTATTTAATGAATTGCAATAATTTACTAGAAGAGGCATCTTCAGAGAATCAATTCACCAAGTATTTCATCAAGTGGAATAACTTACCAAAAGACAAGGCATCTCAGGAGAATTAATGTATCATCTTTCTCATGCTTTGAAGACAGTGTTTCAAGTAGTAGGAACATCTATTTATTATATAACTAGCAATCACACCTTTGTGTGCAATTGGTACACCGAAAGTATGGAAGGTCAATTAGAAAAAAATAGTTTTTTTTTTCATACATTTGCATAAAATGTGAGGTCAATTGGTAGGTCATTTAGCAAATGATGTTTTTTTATAAAACACAGTCTCAATGGAGAAGTGATAGTTTTAAATCAAGTATGCATACACTTACATGGGTTTAGACATGACTAAGACAAAACCTTTGAATCAAAAAGATAATCAAGCTTTATTACAAGAGAATCATGTTGTGTTTGTAATAGGGAGAGAGAGGGATATTATAGGGATAGAAATATGGAGAGATAGAGATGGGAACAGCGTGTGAGAGAAAGGGAGTCAGAAGATATAGATAGTGAGGAATATAGAGATCTAGATGGAGATGGATATGGATATGGAGAGGGGTATGGAAAAAAGGATAGGGAGAGATAGGGAGAGAGAAGAGAGATAGATAGATATGGAAGAGATATGCATATATAGATGGAGAGAGATGGAGAGATAGAAAGATAAAGATAAAAATAGGAAGTGATATATAGAGAGAATTAGAGAGAGGGAGAGATATAGGGGTAGGTAGAGATAGATAAGTAACAAGATATGTATAGAGAGAGAGACATAGAAGAAGAAATATAGAGAGATAGAGAGAGAGCTCGACAAAGAGATATAGATTATAAAGGTCTAGGTAAGAGGGAAAGGGGGAGAGAGAGGGAGAGAGATTGATGGATAGAGAAGGAGAGAGAGGGAGAAGGAGATAGATAAAAGGTGAGATAGAGATAGGTAGATAGATACTGAGATAAAGAGTGAGAGATAGAGAGGAAGAGATAGATAGATATAGAGGGAGAGAGAGAGAGATATAGAGACATATAGATGGTGAGATAGAGTGATAGAGAGATATAAGGAGATATAAAGAGAGGGATAGAACTTGGCTTTAGCTTGATTGAAAGACCTATTGATGTGCTTCTTTTTGTACCCATTCAATGAGAACACATGGGTAAGGTGGGCTAAATCTTGGTCTATGTGATCATCATCACAAATAAAGTAAACTCTAAAAGCTAAAGTGTTGAAGATTCTAGATTTTTGGCTAGGGTGATGATGAGAGGAAGCTCGTGAAGGAAAAAACCAGTGTGGGTGGATTTACGAAACATAGAGCAAGCTAAAGAGCCATTTGATTTCTTGGTAAGAAGGATATCGAGGAAGGGGAGTTGGTTGTCAATTTCAATTTCCTTGGTAAAAGAAATGCAAGGGGAGATGTTGTTTAAGTGAGAAAGGAAATATTCAAGTTTCTCGTGCCCATGAGACCAAAAGATGTTGGTATCATCAACATAGCGCTTCCACCATTTTGGTTGGAAGGGGAATGATCAAAGGGAAAGCTCTTCAAAATTTTCCATGTATAGGTTGGCCACAATAGGAGAAAGAGGCGAACCCATGGCTACGCCATCCACTTGTTCATAAATCACACCTTGGAAAGAGAAGAAGGTGGACCTAAGGCATAACTCAACCAAGGAGGAAATTTTGGCACTTTTATTTTTCCTTATAAGTTTAATAGAATCAAGGATAGGAACTTTAGTGAAGAGAGAGCGAGAGACAACATCAAAGCTAATGGGTCCTACCACAATAGTGGTTTACACTTTCTGGGAGTTCCTAATTTTTGTTGAAATCACATTTTTAGAAAATATAATGATTTTAGCCTTGAAAAGTTCCAATTAAAAGATTCAAATTGAAGAGGGTTTGATCAAACCACATTAGACCAAGCCCCCTTGGATAAAACCCTGCTAGTTTTAAACCATACCTATAACGGAGTCTCCTTTACACCTATCAAAATGCTGATAAAAAACCACTTTTGATTTACCTTTTGAGGGATCAAATGAATTCATTTAAAATTTATTTTTTGTAAGTATGTAGTCCTTATTATAAGCTTCCAAAAAAGTATAATTTTAATTAAGTTAAATTTAATTATTAGGGTATGTGCAAGATCATCATGGAAAAAATAGGCCCTTAAGTGGCAATAAAAAGACAGAAAATCATAATTAGACAATTTGATGTAAAAATTTGAATAAGTTATCTATATTATTTCAAAAAAATGTAAAAAATTGAATCTGTAGAAAATTGAATGTAGTTTCTAAAATACTAGACCTTTATTTAAAAAAAAAAAAATCTATTTGGTCAAAATTTGAAATTTCAATGCAGTAGTATTTAAATTTCACGGTAAAAATAAGAAGTAGGTGTTTGTCTGACCACCCTAACCACAATAAAATGATAATATTTTTTTATAAGATTTTAGATATAAGTAGAAGACTCATGTCCTGATGTGATTATTTTTTAATAATTTTTTTCCAATTAAATAATTAATTATGAATTTTTTATTACAACTTTTAAAAAATATAAAAACTCATCTATCTAAGCACCTTAACTTGGTCAAAAATTCATGAAATTCAATTTTATTTTTTTTAATCCTATAGTATGCAAAGAATAGAATGTGACACATGTTTCAGATTCAAAAAATGTGATACCGTTTGAAAGTTATAGATTTTTTTCAATCAGCCCATCAATCAAGACTTTATTCATAATTTTAATAGAAAATGAATAATAATTATTTATTAAATTTGAAGTAAAGCATAATCTATATTGGTGGAAAGCTGAGAATCTCCTCTAAAAACCCTTTTCGTTTCATCAATTTTGGGTAAAAAAAAAGTCGTCAGCCACATGGGCCATCATATGGCTTACATATCCCCACTTTTTGGCCCATAATGATCTTGCACATACCTATTATTTTTATTTTTGTTTATTGTGAATGTAAGTTTTTCACTAAAAATTAAGCTCTTTGTTCTCCATATGTGGAAAAATAGTAGATTATCAAAATAATTGTTTGAGAAATATGTTTAGGCTAGGTATTGATGTTGTTGATCCATTAAAAAAAAATTGAATTTTGATACATACAAAAAAAATTATTGGTATGTGCAGGATCATGATGGGCCAAAAAATGGCGATGTATAAGTGATATTATAGCCCATGTGGCTGACGACAATTTTTTTACCCAAAATTGATAAAACGAAAAGGATTTTTAAAGGAGATTCTCAGCTTTCCACCAATATAAATTATTTTTTACTTTAAATTTAATGAATAATTATTATTTATTTTCTATTTTGAATTATGACTAAAGTCCTTATTGAAAAAAATCTATAACTTTTAAATGGTATTTCATTTTTTGAATCCGAAATATGCATCACCATTCTATGTTTTGCATACTATAGGATTAAAAAAAAAAATTGAATTTCATGAAGTTTTGACCAAGTTAAAGTGGTTACACATACAAGTTTTTATATATTTTTAAAGTTGTAATAAAAAAATCATAATTAATTGTTTACTTAGAAAAAAATACAAAAAAATATGCATCACATCAAGAAATGAGTCCTCTACTGATACCTAAAATATTATCATTTTATTTGGTAAGGGTGGTCTGACTATGCATTGAAATTTCAAATTTTCACCAAATAGCCCTAGTAGTTTAAAAACTTGGATAACTTATTCAAATTCACTGACCTGAATTTTATTGCCACTTGGTTTTTCCATGATGATCCTGCACATACCCTTATGTTGTATACAATCTGCCTATGTCTGAATTGTAATTGGTTTGACTTCGAAACTTGATTAAGGAAAAAATATTTAATAAAACACTATGAAACTAAATGAGCTGGTTAGATATCATAGTTACAAATCTAAATTCGAAAAAAAAAAAGAATTTTATCTTTCATACAAAATAATTTATGTTGTATATGATGAACATCACTCTTTAAAAATGTTGTTTACTGATAAAAACTAGTTTTCGAAGGAGATGAAAAAAAAATGCAATCTAATTCGAATTTTTTTGAAAAAGATATATTTAGAATCTATAGACAAAACTTCACAAATCACTAATTTGCATCATCTTCAAATTCCTCACGGTTTGCCGCTATAGGAGCCCAAAAGTGAAGATTTAGTTTTAAAAAATCAGTTCAGTGTCTAGTTTTCTTTAAAATTGTAAACTAGTATTGTGGGATCACCCTAACCAGAAGATCATTTTCATCTAATTTTTTGTCTTTGATAAAATCCACAAAATAGGAAGAGTTCTTGATGAAAGAACTAGATTTGTCGATAAGGGGGGAGATAGTTTTAGCCAGGTGGGTAGCCAACTTATAGGTGGGGGAATTGATAGTGCCAACTATGGGTCTGAGGGGGACATCAGGTTTGTGGATTTTTGGAACTCCATAAATATGAGGGGTGACCTCTTTGGAGGGGTAAAGCCATTTTTTGGTGGAATCATCAAAAGAGGATGAGGCAATGGCAAATTTCACCTTCTTGGTTGATTTGGAGATAGGATTAGAATCAAGGATTTTGTAGCTTGATCTATCTAAAAGGATTTTGTATAAAAGTATATTATAAAGTAAAATATATAAAATATTAATAATACATAGCATAATATATAGTATATAATATAATATAATTTATATAAATACAAATATAATAAATAGTATATAAATATAAATATAAATAGAACAAATAGCATATAAGTAAATTAATACAATATAAATGCCAATAATTGCATGGTGTGATGGTTAAGTTGTTGTGTTGATTTTTTGTCATCAAAGTTTAAATCCTATTGGGACGATAAAAAAAATGTAATATAAATGTAACCATAATTTAAGACATTTAAATTAAATAATATTATATTTTAAACCAAGCATAAATAAGTAATTATTATTTAAAATTTGATGAAAAATAAATAAAAAAACTTTCCCCATATTAACAATAAAAATAAACATAATAACATAATGAAAATTATTTGTTGATTTTTTATTTATTACTGTTCAATACTAATTAAAATAGAACATATTAATGTAAAAGTATATATTAATATATTAAATCTATTTGCTTATATTTTTGCAATATAATATTATTTATAAAATATATAATATAATGTATATATAAATACAAATATAATAAGTAGTATATAAATATAATATAATTAAAACAAATAATATATAGATTAATTAATATAAAATGCATAAAATAAAAATAATAATAAATTATAATTATATTATATACAATTTAATGTGTATCCTTACATAATAATTAATGGGCATTATACCATGATTACTTTTAACACCAACAAAAAGAGCTTCAAATATATATATATATGTGTGTGTGTGTGTGTGTGTGCCGGCAAAAATACCACTCGTGCGCTATAAAAAGAATGCCGGTGAAGAAAAATAAATATTTATCATGTGATGTACATATACTTAACCATCGTTCAATGTACTTTTCATCGTCTTGCATCTCTTTTAAAGCAAGGTGAGTCGTTGATTTCAAAAATCACGTGAGCATTGTTCAAATAGGAAATGCCTAAGTTAGGGTAATTAATTATCCTAACTAATAATAGAAAGGCATGGTCCATCACACCAATACATCTTTTGGTTCTATCAATCTATACAAGGATGATTTAACATCTTCCTACACATCTTTGACTATTTGATACACTAGCATATCTATCCTATTACATAGTCTATATAGAAAATGTCAAGAAATATCTATTGTAGGAATCCAAATATTTATATTTGTGTTTAATTTTTTTATTACTTTGTTTAACATATTTATATTACATTTATATTATTTTTAAAATTATAATACATTATGCTTATTAAATTATTGATAAATATTTTATACATACTCTTTTTTCCTCCCACCCTATCTCTATCTCTCTACCTCTACCCCCTCTCTATTGCTTTTCTCTATCACCATTTGTTGTATGTCACTCTTGCTCACCATCTTTATCTTTCTATCTCTCCATCTCCCCCTCTCTCATCATCTCCCTCTTTCTATCTCTATTTCTCCCTCTCCCTCCTCTCTCATCCCATCGCTCCCTCTCTATATGTTTATCTATCTTTGTCATACCGCTTCTATATTTCCAAGTTATATCTATATCTATCCCTATCTCTCCCTCTCTCCTTATCACCCCCTCTTTCTATTTCTCTATACTTCTCTCTCCTCTCTCTATTCATCTCCCCCCTCTCTATCTATTTGTAAATATATATCCTTCTCCATATCTCTCTCACTCATATACACACACTTCCTCTTTCTCCTTCCCTACCTTTATCTCTATCTCTTTATATTTTCACCTATCTATACCTCGAACTATTACTTATCTCTATCACAGGTACTTTCTCTCTCAATCTTGCCCCCTCTATCTCTATGTCCCTATCTCTCCCTCCCCCTCTCTATCTATACCTCATTACGTCTACCTCTATCTCTTTCTCTCTCTCTCAGTCCTCTTTCTATCTCTTTCTATCTATCTCTCTACATCTAGTTCTCTATCTCTATCCCTATACATATATATCCTTTCCCTCTCCTTCATTCTCTATCTTATGCACTCCATCTCCACTTCCATCTCTTCTACTCTATATCTTTATCTTTATTTCTCACTCAATCTCCCTCTCACTCATCTCTCTATCTCTTTCTATCTATATATAAATAACATATATATGGATAGAAAGAGATAGAAGTAGACGCAATAATCAAGCAGCATGAAATTATGAATACACCATTTACAAATTCCTGTCTCAAAATCAAATCAATAGAGATACATCAAATTATTGGAATCCAATATTTTACCCAAAAAATATTGAAATTGAATCAAAACACACACCAATTGAAAAATCCACCATATTAACTTGTCTCAACAATGAACAAAAAAACCCAAATTGGCTAGGATTCACTGGGCACCGTTCAGGTTGTGGCTAACAGTCGCACACTGAAAAAACCTAGAATGACTTGGCAAATGGAAAAACAAAACAATTTTTTTTAAATGGAAATCCTTTGAAGTGAATTGAACAGTGGCTAACCGTTTGTCCCTTAACCCTAACCTTTTCAGTCAATTGCTCAGCTCCATTCTCCAAATCTACAGGTTCATAGCTCCTAACAACATTGTATAGTAGTATTGTACAACAGTGGATTCATTCTCCCTCCACAAGATAAAGAAGAGGAAACAAATAATATGATAAAAAGGCCTTTCCCATTTTAGAGAGAAAAGATAATTCTCCAGATATGAAAAATCAAATAACTGCCTGTAGCACATGTAAATTGTTCTTGTCTTTGTGCTGATAGAAGGAAAATCAAACCGGTACTTCATTTTATCAAGCAATGGAAGGAACTCAATACGTACCTCGAAAAATATTCCAAAAGGAGTTGAAATCGTTCTAACAGGTTGCCCTGCATCCACATTAAGTGACACTGTCTGGGACTACTGCTACGCATAAAGCACTATTCCACCACACTATATCACAACAAATGCAACTAAAAAGTTCAAAATCCCACTCTTTTACTCCATTTCCAACACTTAACAAACAAATAATGCAAGGCTTTCAATGTCAAAACTAATTCAATACGCTCCTCCTTATAGCCTGTCTCTTAACATCTTTTCATTAAATAAGCAATTATACTTGCAGACAATAGTAAAAGGTGACTATACTGTCCTTCGACAAAAACTACTCTACTGGAATCCTTGAGCAATATTCAGACTACAACATATAGTCTAAATAGTAAATACCATCTTTTGAAAGAAATAATTTCTCAAAAAACAAATTCATTATTATGAACTTCGTGATACCAAAGTAAAACTTTGAAATCAACTCCAATAAACTCTCAGGAAAAAGGACCTTACATATTCAGAACACTTTCAATCTGATAAACTTGTAATTCTCAGAAAGGAATTCCATTATTTCATGTTGCCATAGTTTAATGCTACAAATGTAGATCTCACTGAGAAACTTAGAAAGCAAATTCAAAAGCAGCCCTTGCATATGTATTCGATAAACTTTCATCTCAGAGACTTGTAGTTCTTATAAACCTATCCCATTATAACATCTTTGAAAGCCTGTTGAGGGGTGTCATATACTTGGCATGGAATACCTGACCACAATGACCAAGTTAGTTAGTCATCAAGGACCTATGATCTACCCTGAACACAACATAATACAGAGCAAAATGAATCTTGTGCCTTTCTTAGTCAATAAACTAAAAGCTGGTTTAAGAAGGTTAAAATTTTCTTGACAGTAGGATAAAAATGAAATTGATGGAGCAGGGCCATAAAATGGGGACCATGACTATCAAGTGCAATTAAACTGCAATCAGTGTGTCTAGAATCTAGTAATATACGGTTGTCTGTAGGGACAGAGACTATAAATCTAAGACTCTAAACTGTACCGCATCCAATGTATCTCTAAGTCCCATCATTTGGAATAAATTGTCAAGCATAACACATCTATATATATTTTAGACATATAATTGTACTACAGTTCTTATATTTTGGTCCCGTGATTAGTCACTGTCATGAATGGGTACCTGTATAGTTGCCAATCATGTGGCATTTGTGGCATTTGCATTGGGCCCAATGACGGCCAAGCGCTGAATCCTATTCACAGCTAATGGCAATACACCCATATTTTTGAGCAACACTATCCCCTGCCTGGCAGCATCCGAGGAAAAATTGCTAACCAACTTTTAGGACTTCGGCTACTGCATCCTCAAGAGTCGGGGCATAGTGTTGTGCATTATATAGTACATCAACGGAATCACAGTCAAAGACAATGTACCTGCCAATCAAAAAGCCATTAATTGATTTAATCAACAAAAGAAAGAAAAACCAAGGAATTTACAAGGTTTCATACCCATTCAATTTCCATTGGCCTCTGACAATGTTGATCAGTAAATTTGGGTCCACGTTGGTGGGACGCCATTGACTTGATTGTAAGAACACATAACACTCGCCACATTGCCATCCTTTACACATCCTTTACACATCCATAAAAGGGAGAATTGAATGTGTCTGCCAGGTCATACTTTGAAACCTGCAAAAGAATCAAGAATGTCTTCCAATTGCAAAATGGGGGTACAAAAATTGAAATTTAACAAAGTTTAATGCTTGCACAAGCAACATTCCTATTCTATTGCAGATGGTGTGAGTTTGTGGGTGTACTTGCGCGTTGAATGTATAATGTTGGATGTCATTCCAATTGTCGAGGTCATAGGCAGTGAAATGTTTACAACATGCGACCACCTTGAGTCTGTTAGGGTCGGGGCCGCCAGTGTCCTGCAATCCCCTGATGTAGATGACTGCATATCTGCCCGAGAGGAAAGGATCTTCCCCTGGAGTGCTATGTCTTAGAAAAGATATTACTAATAGTAAGCAACGGTTATGCAAGAAACGGTTACGTGAGAAACACTTTCCATAAACATTGTTGCTTAAACCATATTATCTATGATATGCATTTATTTCGGGTGATGCTTTTGAATGATTAGTTATATGAGCTATTTTTCTAATAAGAGTGAGTATTTAACCAATTTAATTCTAGATTTAAGGAGAACTTTTTATTTCATTCATTATGTATTATCAAGGATTTTTAAATAAATGAAAGGTTATGATTTCAAGAATTTTCCTTGATTTTAAGAGGTCTCTTGATTTTAGGATCTTCCCCTAAAGTGCTATGTCTTAGAAAAGATATTACTAATAGCAAGCAACAGTTATGCAAAAAACGGTTACACAAGAAACGGTTATGTGAGAAACACTTTCTACAAACCTTGTTGCTTAAACCACACTATCTATTATTGCATTTATTTCGGGTGATGCTTCTGAATGATTAGTTATATGAGCTATTTTTCTAATAAGAGTGAGGATTTAACCAATTTAGTTCTAGATTTAAGGAGAACTTTTTATTTCTTCCTTGATTTAAGGTGGAGTTTTTCTCAACACACAAAATGCCATTGTAAGAGGTCTCTTGATTTTAGGATCTTCCCTTGGAGTGCTATGTCTTAGAAAAGATATTACTAATAGCAAGCAACGGTTATTGAAGAAACGGCTATGCAAGAAACGGTTGTGTGAGAAACACTTTCCATAAATGTTGTTGCTTAAACCACATCTATGATTGCATTTATTTCGTGTTGAGCTATTTTTCTAATAAGAGTGAGGATTTAACCAATTTAGTTCTAGATTTAAGGAGAACTTTTTATTTCATTCATTATGTATTATCAAGGATTTTTAAATAAATGAAAGGTGATGATTTCAAGAATTTTCCTTGATTTAAGGTGGAGTTTTTCTAAGCACACAAAATACCATTATAAAACATCTCTCAACGTAAATATAGTGTATTTTTATTTATAACTTTCTTCTTCTTTGCACTGATTTTGTTCCCACCCTTGTCTGCATCAAAAGCTCAAAACTATAGAATAGTTTTATGAGTTGCCATCAACCAAATTCAAAATCCAACAAATTCTTCTATTAGCCCAGACCCTAGACTAGATGCAGCTTCTCTCTATGATTATGGAAGACTACCACATTTTGATCACACAAGCATGGGTAAAGAAGTACTCAAATCTTACAAATTCAGCTATTATTTCCACGAAGCTTTCAGTAGAACCACAAATTCAAGAGTCGGTATGTATGTGTCACCAGTAGCCCTTAGTTTCATATTTTGAGATCATTGGGTACTGATAGATTTTAAAGGGGCAGAAAAACAGGATGACAAATATAAAGGAGACATAAAACCTTATATTAATGAAATAGACATTACAGACTTTGAGCTTTAGCTCATACCCTCACAGCTTATCTTTACAGCTTACAGCTCTACTGAGCGGGACTCATCTAAGAGTAAATTCTACAATACAAGCTCTATCAATATATAGACTTACAAATAGTAGAGAACTCACTTCAACAACTAATAATAGATTGAGTAGCTAGAGTAGTTGGAGGAGATAAGATCATATCTTGGACTTTAATGCTGAGATATGGTTGTGATCTAATGTTGACAAGGAGAAGACAGGTGCAGCTGGGGAGTCAATGAAGTAGTTGGGATTAGATATTCCAACACTCCCCTTTAATCTCAACTACAGACATTGATGCTTCAACATCTACAATCTTCAAATTTCATGAATCGAACCTAGGAAATCCCTATTTTTCATTGGGATGCTCTAACCACAAGCTCTGGTCTTTCTATCACTAGTCCATCGTAGGTTCAGGTGTGATACACTCACTTTCCTCAACACCTCCCTTTGAGCTACACTGCTTGGTGCTCGGGGATCCTAACTTTGGTTGGCTTTGCTTCATTTCTTACACCAACACATAATGCTACTACATTCATTACCAATTTTCAGCTTCACTTGTCTGTCCTCTTTCGATCTTTTGATCTCCTTCAACAAATGGTGGCTTAAGAGGTTCTCCTTATCAACTTTTTAATAGTGGTTTATAGCTCACCACGAACTCCACAAACCTCACACACAAGTGGTTTCAAGATCACCACAAAATTCGCAGTCAAGTGACTCCACAAATCATCATCACGGGGACACCATCTTCACTCTGGGTTTTTCTCCTTCTGTACTTGCATCAAAATTAATTATTGAGTCCATATAAAAAGAAATCCATCTACCGAGATACATGGGTAACCAGCCTCTATACTCGTCAGTTGTATAGGATTTATTTTCAAATACATGGTTCATCAATATGTTAAACCAAAAACATCGGGAGTGTCGGGTACAACCGATTGTACACCCCTTACAATAAATCAGGTACAATACATACTTTGATTTTGCCTTTTAACAAAGATGACTCGCACTTAAACAAATGCCCAATAAATACATAGCACATTAAAACTATCTTTGAAGATCTACGGATCTCTTTCCAACTCTTCACAAACTGCTGCGATAGTCCTTCAAACTTTGATTGTTCAAAAGCTTCATGTGCCTTAGACTCTTCCTTTCACGATTTCAACAGTTGCGGCTATATCTATCATCGACTCTTGAACTTCTACTACGCCTATTCATCTGCTTCTACCTACGACTTTAGCACCAGGTTGATCTCCTAACGATCCTTTGACTGTGGCAGCAATTCTTCCTTGCAAGTGCATCGGCAAACAGACAACTGTGATCAGGTCTTGGCTTCTTTATTTCTGCAAAACAAAACAACACAAACAACAATCCTCCATAGATCTCCAACAACGATTTCAACACCGTGGATAGAGAGGATCTCTTTGAGTGCTTTGGCGGCTCCTCAACTTCGATCCACAGTTTGGGCAATACACTTATAGATTTATGCGCCTCCTCCTTTGTCTTCAACAATACAATCTACTTTTCTTTTGATTTATGTACTTTTAATGGACTGCCTCTTCTCAGACAACGACTGGATCTCCTTCCAATCTTCTGCTTCTTCAAATCAGTGTACTCCTTCCTTAAATTTCCTTGATGGACATTGACACTTCTTCTGCAGCTCACATTACTTGGCGGCTCCTTGATTCAGCTCCTCTGGGCGAGCAATTTCAAAAAACATATCTTCACATATCTTTAGCTGATGCGGTAGTTTCTTCATAAAACACACGTTCTGACTTTCTCAGATTAACAGCTACACAACTGCATAAAAAATACTCCTTTGACTATGACTCAATTATTGTGGACTCTGCGGGTCCTTTTCAATCACCTTCGAGCTGCTTCAGCCTCAATAGCTCTATGACTAGGACTGGCGGCCTTCACTTGGACACAATCTCTTATAAAAAACTGTGAACTTTTCAGACAACGACCCCATCTTTGACTGGCCACTTCATTAAACTCTGCATTTAATCACCTTCACTTTTGGCGATTCTCCATGATTCTTGTGAAGATCTCTTCCTTGAGCTGGCAGCTCCTTCAAGCTCCTTTACTATGCTCTCTCTGCAATCTTCAAACTTGCGAATTCAAACAAAACCTCCATAAAAGACAAAACAACAATCTACCATCTCCTTTTGGCAGCGTTTTTTATAAGAGCTCCAATTTGACTTTGACTGGCATCTCTTTCTTTGGCAGCGACACTCTCCCTCCTTGTATCAGTGATCTCAAAACTCCATTAAATCGGCAATTTCTTTAGCAGCGGCTTTCACCTCAGCAAAAACTGTGATCTGCATTCTCCACAAACTGCAACGTCCTTTGGGTCTTTCTACTGCTAACGATCTCTTCAGGATCATTCTACCATACAGCTCTGATACCAAATAATAGATTTTAAAGGGGCAGAAAAACAAGATGACAAATATAAAGCAGACATAAAACCTTATATTAATGAAATAGACATTACAGACTTTGAGCTTCAGCTCATACCCTCGCAACTTATCCTTACAGCTTATAGCTCAAGATTCATCTGAGAGTAAATTCTACAATACAAGCTCTATCAATATATAGACTTACAAATAGTAGAGAACTCACAGTCAACAACTAATAATAGATTGAGTAGCTAGAGTAGTTGGAGGAGATAAGATCATATCTTGGACTTTAATGTTGAGATATGGTTGTGATCTAATGTTGACAAGGAGAAGACAGGTGCAACTGGGGAGTCAATGAAGTAGTTGGGATTAGATATTCCAACAAGTACAATACATAACCTAATTTTCATTCATGCCTCTTCCATTACAAAGTAATGCATAAGAGGGCCGTTTAATTTGAATGTTGCTTCCTTTGCTCACCACCACACATACGATAATCTCTTAATCACACAATCGTGGATTGATCATGTAAACAGGGAGAGTGTTACTCTTTTAGCCCTTTTTCTAAAGCTTAAGAAGCCATGTGTTCTTCAACCTCCTACATCCCCTACTTTAAGAGTCTTGCTTTTGTCTTACAACTAGCTCAGACTATTACATTGCCTCAACATATATAATACCTTTGCCCTTTGCTGGAATTAATCTCCAAAACTCTTCATCAAGAGGAAAATGCAAAATAAAGGAATCGAGCCTGATTTCTTATAAACCATCAAACTCCTTTGACAGAGGCTCTCCTCTTTGCTATTTACCAAAAGATGCTTCAAGACAAAAGTTCAACTCATCTAGTGGACGCTTGTCATTACATGCAACGCCACCTTCATCAAAGTGCACATTGAATCCTTTTATAAGTTTCCAGAACAAGTTTCCTTTTAAGGTGTTCTGCTAAACAAAAATATTGTATTTACAAAATTTTAAGTTCAGCTCTTTGCAGGGGTCATACAATATTTTTGTTTAGCTTGAAACCCATCACCAACAGGCCTAAATAATGCATCAACCTACACAAAATAATGCCCAACTAAGAGTACGGTCCCATGGAGGGGCTTCAGGTTCTATTTTCATGGAGCAAGCCGTTTCATGAAGCAAAAAAATTATCCTACAGAATTAATTGGAATCTTTTTATGGAGCAGCCCCTATCTTAAGTGAAATTGAGGTGGAGCTAGAAATTGCTCCTATAGCTTAAAATTTTTTTTTGTCACTTGTCTATCACTTAAAATTTTAAATTCTAAAAAAAATAAAAAATGAGATTTTTTTAATTTATTTATCGAAGTACTCCAGATCATTCTTAAAGTTTGAAGCTCAAACTTTTAAACTGAATTACAAAATTAAATTCATGAACTTAAAAATATTCCTAAAAAATCTCAGCAGCACCCACTGAAATTTTCTAATAAACCCCCTCCATGGGACCTCATCCTAATTGTGCCAAATCAGGACCTTAATGAAATCCTCAAACAGTAGATCCCCAACTCCTCTGCCACTGTTGCCATACATGCTTACCCTAGCCGCAGAGGCAAACTACCAGTAGCTCCATGGGAATAGGTCACAGAACTGACACTTACTCCTGACTAATGTGTAGGCTATCAGTCTCACCGTTAGATATCCCCACAGATCGTATCCCAGTACTTCCTGATGGTATCCAACTAGAACCTATAGAAACTCCTAAAGATGTGGTGAATCTGAGTGCAGAAGATGAAGCCACTGGACTGCACGCCTGCCCATACTTCACCAAACACTGTAATGAATGAACTTGGCTATGACGATCCTCTCTATTGTACAACTACAGCTTTGTGGTCTTTTGCACTTAATCTGTAAACTCTGTGTGTGTTGAGGTTTTTGCTCGGATAGGAATTTCCGAGCAAGTTCAATGTGAATGTGTTGGAAATGGTTCGGGTTATCATATTTTATTCCACTTTCAGTAAAAGGGAAGTCTTTTGTTTTGCTAATTTAGTCTAATAAAATGTAGATAGACATTAATGATTTAAACTTATCTTCCAACTCACTTCTTGTAAGAGATAAGGAGCTTTCCGAAGATTATTTTTTGCTATATAGTATAAAGATAGGTGCAAGATAGAAGAATTATATATAAATAAATTCTATGCAACTGTGGTGATCAGTTTATAGAGGTTTCCTTGTAAGCTTTTCAAAGAAAATGCAAAACTGATTTGACAGTCTAATTTTCTACGCATTTGTTTTACCCTTTCATAATTTAAAGTTTCAGCTGTACGTGACTGATACAATATTAAAAGAATAATTTTGATTATTTGAAGATCAGGACAGCAGTCACTTGCGTTGAAACTCTTGATGGTATCAAAGCGGGTTGCAAGAAGAATTCACGAGCTGGTTTGAGTGACAATTTTTACAAGAAAAAGCGCACAAGATTTCTGGACGAAATTGTGCCAAATCTTCTTAGAAAAATCGTGCAGGCTTTTTTGGTGGATCACATGGGAAATTTGGAGAAAAAAATTTGCTGCCAAAGAAAGAGAAAAAATTGTGTGATTTTTTGCTGCAAATCGTACCATTTTTTAATTCAGAAATCACGACTATTTCTTCGGGAAAAACGTCTAAAAGTCACACCGCTTTTCTGCTGTGCTAATCTTCTGCAAAAACCCGCAGCCAGGGTTTTTGAATTGATTTGGTGCATTGCTTTTTCTCTAAACCATTTTTTGCAGAAATAGAAGGATTCTTGAGCCGTTTTCGCAGCCCATGGCTAGGGCACATGACCAACAACTAGGGTTCTCAGAAATCCAATGGCTAGGGCAAAAATGTGCAGGTATTTTTCAAAATCTTTTGAACAACTTATTTTTCCAGATCTAGGAGTTTTTGGGCAAAAACAATATATTTTTTTAATGGCATTGGCTAGTCTCAAATTGGAGAATAGATTGGAAGATGCATTAAATTTCTTGCCTTGGAATGTCAGGTGACTTCGTTGTTGGAAGAAAATGATATCTAGGATATCTTAAAAGATGAGGTGCAACTACTTACAAATTCGCAGTAGCTGACAAGTCGTAAAAAGAAAGAGGTAAAGGCCAAGCAGATGATCATGGATGCGGCAAATAATCATTTATTTCCTCATTTATCTAAAAAGAAAACAAACAAAGAGATATTTGATGTTCTCATTAGTCTTTATTGGAGTAAATATAAATAGAAAGATGATATAGCGAAATAAACTCAAATCCATAAAGATGACTAAATCAGATAGCTACCAGTTATCTAATAAAGGTCACACAACTTCATGACCATCTTGCAGTAGTTGGAGAGAAGGTTGAAAATGCAAAGCTAGTGAACTTGGCGTTGAATGATTTATCATCTTCGTGACAAGATTTGTACAAGGTATTTGTGCCCAAGAAACTCTTCCCTTTTTGAAAACCTATGGGATCATTCTATCCGAAGGAAACTCAAATGAAGACAAAAGCCAGCAAGAACGGTAGTGATGATAATTTAGCCCTCTTTGGACAAATGAAGGAAAATAATGGAAAATGAATCAACAAGGGTAAGGGAAAGCATGAGTATTCATCCTCATAGCCATGGAAGAAAAACATGAGTAAAATCATATGCTTCATTTGTTACCAATTTGGTCACTATGTATCAAATTGTCCAAACAAGAAAGAGGACAAAAGGAAGCAATAACAAAAGGAAGTGGTAGCCTTTGCAGAAATTCAGATGAGTGAATTTGCTGCCAAGTTTGAGAAGGATTTCTCAATGGTATCTTGTCTTTTTTCCAACATGATTTCAAGGGATGCTGGTATGTGGACAATGTGGCATCTAGCCATATAACATCAGCCAGGCAATATTTTACAAATTTAGAAGAGCATAACTCTGGTGTTCAAATGGAGCTTGATGATGACGCCAAGTATCCAGTAGTAGAAATTGGTACAATTCCCTTTCAACTATAGTTAGATAACTCTTTAGATTTTAATGTTGTTTTGTTTGTTCCTAGTCTCAAGAAGATTTTGCTTTCAATTTCAATTTTGGAAGATAAGTGCTATGCAGTTGAATTTAAGAATCAACAAGTCCTTATTAAGCCAAAATAATCTAGCCTAGTATTGCACAAGTAATAGGGGTTAGAGAAGGCATTCTATATAGATTATAGGGTGAACTAGTTCAAGCTCTAGTTCATAACAGTGACAACGTGTGCAAGTTATGGCACAAGAGGATGGGGCATCTGCATCACAAAGCATTGCCTATTTTGAGAGAGATAGTCATAGGTCTTCCAGATTTCAAAATTGATTGGCAAGGAGTATGTAGAGGATGGACACTTGGTAAGCATAATTTTTTGGAAGCATGTATTATGTTTCTTTTATTGATGAATTCTCTCGCAAGACTTGGATTTGCTTCTTAAAGACCAAGGATGAGTGTATTTGTAGGTTTCATGAGTTCAAAGCTTTAGTTGAAAATCATATAAGAAAAAAGATCAAACAATGGAGGTGAGTATACCTCCAAGGAGTTTGAGGGTTTTTGCAAGGAGGCATGGATCAAGGGGGAGATGATTATTTTGTACAAACCACAACAAAGTGGGGGTTGCAGAACATAAAAACCAATCCATTACAGGGGCTGCTAAGTCCATGATTCATGACTAGGACTTACCAATTTTGCCATGGGCAGAAACATGTAACACAACAGTCTACATCCAAAATAGATGTCCTCATAGGATCTTAGAGAACAAGACATCAGAAGAGGCATTCATTAGTATTAAGTCAGAAATGAGTCACTTATGCATCTTTGTTGTTTTGTTTATATTCATATACCTATAGAGAAGAGGACCAAGTTGGAACCTTCCAGCATGAAGGGTTTATTTGTGGGTTATAGTGAGTCTTTTAAGGGCTACAAGATCTATATTTCAGAGCAGAGGAAGGTAGTAGTCAATAGAGATTTAAAGTTTGAGGAAGGGTTTGCATCGAGGAAGTCCCATGAGCTCATTACTGTAACAAAGGATGAGGTGCACGAAGTTTCAAAGGGTTTCTCTTCAATGATACCAGTTGTTTCCGATTCAGATCGACAACCTTCAAAAGATACTTTAGCCCCTTCTATTCAAAGAGAGTAGGCCTCTGAAGAAGTTGCAAACTACATAACATTGATGAGTAGCATCACAGATTCAGAGCCTTCTAGCTTCTAGGAAGTAGTAGACCAACAGGTTTGGCAAGATGCTATGGTGGAGGAATACACATCCATCATTAAAAATGATATATGGGATAGTGTGCCAAGACCAAAAGGGAAATCTGTTGTGAATTCCAAGTGGCTCTACAAAATCAAGTATGTTGCAAATTGAAATGGTAGTATTAAGAAATTCAAAGCAAGATTTGTGATGAGAGGGTTCTCTTAGAAGGAAGGAGTGAATTATGAGGAGACATTTGCTCCAATTGCTAGATACACTTCTATTAGAACGATTATGTCTTTACTTTCATTTATGGGATGGAAGATACATCAAATCGATGTTAAGATAGCTTTTCTTAATGGTGTCATTGAGGAAGAAGTGTATATAGAATGGCCTCAAGGATTTGAGGTAAATGGAAAGGAATCGCTTATTTGTATGCTTAAGTAAGCCTTGTATGGACTCAAACAGGCATCGAGAGCTTGGTATTCTAGGATAGATGAATATCTATGAAGTATGAGCTTTACCAAAAGTGAAGCAAATCCTAACTATATTATAAATTGTTGGGACTGATCTGCTTATTTTGGTGATACATGTAGATGATTTGTTTATTACAGGAACAAAGCAGCTCATTGCAAAGTGCAAAGAGGATTTAGTTGTTTAGTTTGAGATGGACATAGACATGATCCATTACTTCATGGATTTAGAGGTTTGGTAGAAACTAGGGGAGATCTTCCTTGGGCAAGGTATGCATGTAGTTTAGATCTTTAAGTGATTTTGGATGGAGGATTGCAAATCTATGGCCACACTTATGATCACTAATCTGAAGAAGGTGACAACTTCATATTCAGAGTTGGTGGATCCCATGTACAAGCAATCGATAGGTTCCCTAATGTTTTTGGTCCACGCTAGATCAAATATATGTTTTGCAGCTAACACCTTGAGTTAGTTTATGGTGGAACCAAGGAAAAAGCATCGGGTAGCAGCAAAACATATGCTCAAATATTTGAGGGGCACAATGGACTATGGTTTGAGAATCTTGGAGATGGTGAAGTAAAATTGCAAGGGTATACAAACTCAGAATGGGTAGGTAGTGCAATAGATAGGAAGAGCAACTTGCGGTGTTGCTTTAGCCTGGATTTAGCTATAATATCCTAGTTTAATAGGAAGCAAACTTCTGTGGCACTTAGGTCAACAAGTACTGCTTGTTGTGAGCCCATGTCGCTTTGCAAGTTACTTGCGGGATTGTTTGATCAAGTGTTGGATCCCACAATCATTTACTGGGGATAATAGGAGTTGTGTCAAACTATCTGAGAATCTGGTGTTTCATGATAGTTCTAAGAACATAGAGATCAGATATCACTTCATCCGTGACAGGATATGGAAGGAAGCAATAAAGCCACAGATCAGCAAATAGCTGATATTCTCACCAAGCCCCTAGAAAAAAAGAAGTTTGAAGCATTTAGAGACAAACTTGGATTGGTGCAAAATTCCTTCCTCACTAAGAGGGAGTGTTGAGCTTTTAGCTCAGATAGCAACTTCTGCACAGGTTCAATGTGAACGTGTTGGAAATGGTTTGAATTATTCTATTTTGCATTTCACTTTTAGTAAAATAGGGAAAGTTTTTTATTTAGTTAATTAAATCTAATAAAGTGTAGATATACATTAATGATTTAGACTTATCTTCTGACTCATTTCTTGTAAGAGATAAGGAGTTTTTCGAAGATTAGATTTTTGCTAAATAGTATAAAGATAGGCCCAAGATAGAAGAATCGTATACAGTGATAAATTATGTCTAGCTGTGGTGAACAGTTTGTAGAGGTTTCTTTGTAAGGCTTTCAAAGAGAATGAAAAACTGATTTGAAGGTGTAATTTTTTGTGCATTTCTTTTATTCTTTGATAATTTAATGCTTCAGCTGCTGTGGTTGATGCAATGTTAAAAGAATGATTTTGATAACATTAGGACAGCAGTCGCCTGGTTTGAAACTATTCATTATTCTTTCTATATCAGACAGTATTGGTCTATGTTTTCTATTTTCAATATCATTCAGCATTTCCTGCTGATTATATAAGGTTATCGCTTTCAAATGTATATAGTTTTATTTTATCAAAAAGAGACTGCATGTGCTGAACCAAATTAGTCCTCAATCTATAAACTCTTTCATTTCCTCTTACTCAACACCCAGGTTTAGTGTTTTCACAGTTGTTTATACATTTACTAGAAAATTTGTCTTTGTGGCATGTATCAGGATAGCCGACTCTGCACCCATAGTATGCCATCTGAATTCTGTTGTGTTATCAGAGAGTTTCTTTGACATGACTTAACGCTCTCATAAACATAGATTGGAGTTAGAGCATTCAATCCCCAAGTGTCCTTTCTTTTATCATATCCTTCCTTAAGTCTTTACGAACAATTTTTTTGTCCTATTTGACTGCCATAACTCTGACTTCAACTTTAATCTGCAAGTTCTAATAAAAATGACAGGTTTCCATATTAGCTTAACACCTGTCCTGATAAATTGCGTAGAAGTGAAATTTCAGACTGCAGGACATCCTCAAAAGCCAAAAATTAATAGGCAATACATTTACCAAAAATCCTATATTAATTTTTTGTAAGCGGTAATCCTAACTCCTACACCATACTGATGCCTTGACAACTTCAATCCATCACAGAAAATGTCTTCCATTAAATACTTGTGTAAAGTGAGATATAAAAACTCACATAAAATGGAATATCCGATCTCTACATTTTTTCCAAAGATATTCAGAACTCAAAGAAAATGAGAATACTGTTGGGAAGAATACACTGCATTTGATTTTATGTTAGTCAACCTTTCTTCTGATATCTTTATCTACCACTGTTTTGTCACAACCTGCTCCATGTTGATTTGTAAATCGTTGAGGCTGTTTCTCTAGTTATTTGGTGGTTTAGCGATCATTAAAAGTAAAAGTGAAGTGGATAGCATTTTTTCATCAAACATGTTAATCAAGAATTTCTCAAACCAATCTAAACAGACGAGTCAAAAATAAAGCTTTGTGAAGATAAATATTATGAGCTTTCAAAGAAAATCCTAGAAAAAATCAAAATAGATGCATAATATGTTTCCTTATGCCTTCCTTTAAAGTAGCTAGCTGTGTTTTCAATTTTACATCCAGCAGCGAAGCACCTTACAAAGATAATATAGTAGACAAACGAACAATTTGAAAAAACAAAGAAGCCAACAGTTAATTTCATGACTTATAAGAACAATGTTTTGACTATTTCCACTCTCTGAAGAATGGAATGAATATAAGAATAGTCTGTAATATGGGAATACCAAATTTATCTTCTACATGAAGAATACATTTGTCCTCTACACTCCAGTATAAAATCTCGAGTAATTAGATAAAAAGATGCATTCCCTTTCACTTGAAACGAGCTAAAATCTTATACATGCATACACTAATGCAAATGTACATGCGTCTGATCTGCTGCCGTTGATACCCTGCTTCACTACAATGCATGAATCTCATGACTGAAACTTTGGTAAAACGAAGTTCACAGGAATTGTGGAGCTATTCTGTCTTGACTCTATATAAACTAAGTAGAGAATTGTTTGATCAAGTTACATCATACTCAGAAACCCCCCAGTAGTCATCAAGTACACCCAATACATGGATAGTCCACTCTCCAGCATCATTTCTAGAACTTCAAAATCTTTATTGCTTGATTTGCATATTTCATGTATTTGCCAATTTAATGCATGGTATATGATTATTTTAATGTCTATGAAGTAACTTTGTCACGGAACATAAACTTCCCTAAATTGTTATAGTCTCTACAGTTTGTTTCCCAAATTTTTCCTGCATTTTTTGTTAAGTGGCAGTGATACTGTTAACTTTGGCTTTGCTAAGCCCAAACCATTTGACCTTGGTTAAAACCAGATTTCCACAGAAACACATCCCCAGAGAACTGAGGGATATCCCTTACATCCCGAGGCCTTGGGGAATTAGCAGGGATGACCCCTTTTTTGATTTGTTAACCTGCACCATTTGATGCATAAATATTAGAAGGTAACTTTTTAAGCCTAAAAAATGTAGAAAAACCTATGTTACACCAAATTTCCAGGACAGTGAGAGTAGGGGACCAGGGAAAGCATTTCCAAGGCAATTTTTATGGGAGGCCCTTTTTTCAAGGGGATGGCTATTTAAAAAGAGGAAAATTCTAAAATTACAGGAAGTTTCAAATATTCATATAGGATAACATTGGTACTGCATTCATCAAATACATTATAGAATCTTAATACATAAGTTTAGAGCTGAACTGAGATTTCATGAGTTGACTTACAAATTAATGAAATTTCTTTAGTTTCATTGTCAATGTCCATATATATTAACCCATATTAAAAACTGATATCTATATATTAAATTGAATGGGTTTACTGCTTGGAACAGTCAAAATGTCCGTTACTATATATATATATATATAAAGTTTAATGTGCTTACCACTTGAAATAATCAAATATTTTTATAATATTATATAAACACATCAAGGTTTAAATATTTGCACAACTGATGCAACGGTTTGATTGGATGCCTTCTACCTTTGCAATCTTCTTATCTGACTTCAGCTAGACTTGGGTTAAATTTAATTAAAAAATATGCTGGAACTGGAAAATGTTTTGTCCACCATATTGGCCTCGAGTTTGACATCTATATAAATGACACTTAATTAACACACTATCATAAGCAATGCAAAAGTGTCAAGCATATTGATTGTATTTTAATATAGCACTGAAATTTCCCACTTTTACGGTGCACATCTACTGATTTGATAACAAATGGTCCACGAAAATAGCAATTTCCTTTACATTGCTGATAACTCTCTTTGGCTGAAGCAACTGGTGTTCTCACTAAAACCAGGATATACTTGAATTGAGAATTGTGGCAGGCTGATTGACAACCGTTAGCTTTTAAAAAACAAATTACATAAAAATTGTTGATGCGGCTTGTTGTTACCAACTGGGTACTGGACATGTTGATGGCATAGTTTCACCAAGTTTGGGGAAAATTTTAGGTGCTACAAGGAAAATATCACGAGCTACTGGGAAGGTCACATTATTGTTTCATCCTCATACTATAAGGTTAAAACAAAGCCAATGACATGTCCTTTCCTTAAAAGTTTGGTGATTTGTTTTAAATATAATCTGTTTTTTTTACTCCTGTCCCCTGCCATCCCATGAGTTACAAAGAAAAGACGTCCTGAAGATGGGTGGGGGACATTCCAGACCCATCCCCACATCACCAAAACATCCCTATAGGCTATAGGGGGTGAAGTCTGAAAACATAGGGACTTGTCCCTGCGGTACATTTAAAAAAACCCTTAGAGATTAGGATTATCAGTGCAAACTCAGCACATTGTATTTATTTTTAAAAATTTTCAGCTTTTTTCAATTTATTTATTCAAGTTTAATAGTCATCCCCAAAATTCAGGAAAAAAATTACCATAGCTGAAACCACATGCCGCCATCTCAAAAACTCTTAGAAACATTGGTATAAAGTCAAATAGTTACACAATCACACATTCAAGAAAGTGTTCCATGTGACATCAAAACTTTAGATAAGAAAAAATTGTCTAGGTATAAACACGAGCACATGAGGTCAGGGACCTGGTTCAGCCTCTCATTGTTTGGTGTATGTATCTCACACACACCCATCATAAACATTCCCACATGTTTCACACTTGTACTAGCCTTAGCATTGGAAGCACTTGAACTAAACTCTAGATGCATATGACACTATAAAAATCCTCACATCTTTCATTGTATTTTTTAGGAACCAACTATGTGTTTCGTATCAAGCTAATAAATCCATCCCATCTTTCAACAGTAGTGGTTCACAAGAGCCCATCTCTCGTGTGCTTGAATGGTCGACTTGGCACTCAGTGCATCAAACAATGCTCATAATGATGAATCAAAACTAACAAAATGAATCATCACATGGCATCAATTATAAATGTGCACTCACTAAAAGGGAACTCCCAAAAAGTCAGCCATCCCTGCATATATTTCTAACTTGTAGTCAGACTTGTTATATTCAATGCATCCAAGAATGCGAAATAACTCTAAATGCCTATCTGGTACGAAACTTTGGGACTCAGTTATTAGTACAAGAACAAATGATCTGATAGTGAATGTAAACTTTAAGAGTATATGTTATTTGTATTGGAATATTAAGGTTAACATAAAAAAGTCATCTTAGTGACTAATAGTATTTTTTGTTGTTTAATAGTTGGTTACATTCCCGTAAATTGGTAGTTTAGAAAGTTATGTTTGAAATGCTTTATAAGAGCAATTTTCAACATTCAAATCTAACTCTCAATAATATTAGTCATATGTTTTATTGTACAAAATGTAAAAGCCCTTGTTTTTTCCAATATGGTATGAGAGCCCAAGACAACAGAAGCATAGCAAAAATAGAAGCAAAGTAAATGTTAAAAATATAATGGCTGCATTATACAGATTGAAGAGAAAAAAATGAAAAATGTGGTTAGAGTTTTTTTGCTGTTAAGTTATGAATGAAGGACTAGCATTAATTGTTGAATAATATTTTCTCTGCTGTTATCTGTCTCATTTTATTTATCTGCCTAGAGTCATTACAATTTAATGATTTTGACATTGAAGAATCATTTTATTACATAAAATATCCAACCATACCCAGCAAGTCATGAACCACATTCCTTCAACGGTCCGTACGGATAAATAAAATTGTTAAAAGAAATCAAATGACAGTTATTTGAGCCTGTGTGCTAAATATGTATAATGCACATTTATTAGAAAGGGTTTGGTATATTTAAGTTATAAAAGGTGGGTCAGATTTTGCATTAAATAATTCCTTAGAATCAAAGTTTCTTTCGAAGGAGATATAGATTGCCTTTCTATTAATGCTGCACATAACGAAGCAGTTAAGCAGAGACCATGACTAAGATTCAAACTGCTTTGACATACACCTTCATATTTATTTCATCTTTTTCGTCACTGATGGTGGAAGTCAGGTTATGTTGCATGAAATAACATTTATTTGGGTTTTTCCAGTAATTGGAAGAAGCGTAGTTAGTAGAGGGGTAAGTTGGGTACACAGAGGACAAAAAAGCAGATTGCATCAGCAGCCTGTAGATGTTGGGTATGCTTTGGTTCATGAATCTGGTCTAGCCGTAAGTCCAACATGTAAGACGAACACATCTGCATTGATTATTTACTTTTTGGTCCGCAAATGAAAAAATTACATCCCACGACATTCTATGGTATATTTAATGGACATGGCGGTTGTGAGACAGCAATCTACGCTCAACAAAATCTTCTCAAATATATTGTCAAGGACCCTGCTTTTTGTCATCAGTCTAAACTGGTAATTGGCAATGTATTTTCACTATTTACCCATATAGCAGTAGATGCATTTGTAAAAGGCTTCCTATCTCCGTTGGTGCTAGGTAAACTGATTGAAGATTGTGTTGATGCTGTAGAATATTCAGTGAATTTATAATTCAACGATGTGGGTGTGCATGTCCCAATAGTCATCTAGAATATCTAATCCCTTAATAGACCTTCATAATTGAAGGCTAGTGGCATTAAAGGTTGGCAGATTTTCATCATCTCGAGACAGCTTTTCCTTCATAGATGGTACTTTGTATAAGAAGTATATATTATTTTTGCTTTCCTCTTTTGCTCCTGACAGAATTGAAAAATGTATATATTGTGAAGTTTGTTTTATTAAGACAAAATAGATATTGTGAACTCAATGGATTGTTGCCCAAATAGTTTGGGAGTTGTGGATATGGGGAATTATATCCTTGAGAGGGTCATGAAACAACTTGATGGAGCAATGAATTGTTGTCCAATAATTTAGGGGATCTATGATTAAGGAGTTTAAGGAGGTGGTAATGCAGGTACTTGGGAATTCAGTTCAGAAGCTACACCCTTCCGAGGGTTATGAGGCAGCTTGGTGGAGTTACAATTGGTCTAGAAATTGTATTTTCAAAGAAATTTTTTCTAAAGAATATGTATTTGTTTGTTCTAATCAACATGTTTTGTTGTGTGGAATGTAAATCTTAAGTGGGGGAATGTAAATCTTATGGAGGGGTGTTGAAATACTAAGCTTTGCATAATAAAGTCACCTTAGCGACTTGAAGATTATTTTTGTTATTTAATAATAAGTTAAATTCTCATTAATTAGTAGTTTGGAAGTTATTTTTGAAATACATTATAAAAGCAATATTGTAGCACATTCAAATTTTACTCTCAATAATATAATTATTGTTCATATTATTTATTATGCAAAATGTAAATACTCTTAGATTTTTCCAATAATCTATACAAACATAAATGTGTGGCAATCCATATTACATACCAAACCAAATATGTCAAATATTTGGATGACAAAAGATGCAAATATTCAGATCCGTGCAGATTTGAGAAGGTGAAAATGGATTTTCCAACACTATGCAAGCTCAAAATGTAATTTACTCCGAGCTATTAATCATCCTAATTCCATTCCAATAGTTCCAAATCTTTTAAAAAGAGCATAGAAGAAATGTTTTTTTTTGTAATCTTATCTTATAACTAAGATTAGCTCAAACCAGATAAAATGCCTTAAAATATTATGAAAGATGTACCAAACAAGCAGTTGAGAAAAATGGGCCGTTACTCTCGTTTCGTGCACAAAGATAACAGCAGATGAATAGTCAATGAAACAAAATGAAAGCTATAAAACGGTTGATGCCTACACTGCACACTACTCTTCTTAAACAAGCACAGACAGCTGTTAAAGACGAGGGGTCATACGCACACCTTTAGGTTGCTTGGCTGGCACCCACCCCTAATAGCACCAGTTCTGACTTTCCCTAAATTTATTATTATACTTAAATTATTTAAACCAATTGTCAAGAAACTGCTGGATTCTTAAACAGCCACTGCACTATATATAGCCTTGTAACATACATTTAACCTTAAAAAACTCAAAACAAAATATTTGTAAACTTGAGTCCACACCAAAACACCAAATTGGGCCTTCCCTAAGGAACTCGGTTTTTAAGAATTTTTTATTAGTATTACCGATTGCCTACAAAACATTACAATTCAAGTAATAGATGGAATTAGTAATAACATATCTGGTTGGATTGTATGCATAATCCTCGATGTGCAGGTTTGCATCCAGTGCTCTAAGCAAACATTTAGAGTTTCTATGCAGTGCTCTGAGAAACTCTTCTATCCAGGGCTCTGAGAAACTCTGCATGTTTGCTCATGGCCATACATCAGTTTCGTGTTTTGATCTAGAACTCTGTTCATTAATGTGGTCAACATATTCATGATTTTTAGAAGAAAGTGCAGAATCCAATGATATGTGGTACTAATCTTTTATTTGAATCAATTCCGAGGGAGACATCAGATGGATATTTAGATAATGTAATTGTGACAGCTTTGACTAAAATTGGGCCTGATGCCCCATATAAGGCTATGTTGAATGATGTTGATAATGCTGTTGGTGATGATAATGATGTTGATAATGTTGTTGGTGATGACAATGATGTTGATAGTGTTGTTCGTGCTGAAAAGGATGTTGGTAATAGTGTTGGTGATACAAATGTTGGTATTATGGATTCTCTTTATGTTCGAGATGTCTTTGATTTGAATTTTTATGACCTATTTTGATGATTTTGATGCAGCTGTTGTAGTGTGTTTTTTTTTCTAGAGGGTATATTTGTTGGTGTGTGTGAAAGATTTGAATGGCGACTTACAGAGATGAGTGATATGTTCTTCACATGTTTTGCCGATTTGTTGATTATGTGGCATTGTGGGTGATAGCTTTGGACATTGTTTGGTCCTCATATTGCAAATTTGTGGTTGGATTGTAAGACAGGTTCCATGATATCCAGTTTGATTAACACTTGAGATTGCAAGTTACTGAGTTTTGGACATTGCAGATAGAGATAAGATGACCATTTATGGTCATGATTTGGAGTGAGCACTAGAAGAGTGACTCACAATAGTCAACTGTTGCTGGATCATTTTGATTGGAGTGAGCACCAGAAGAGTGACTCACGATGGTCACTTGTAGGATGATCATCTTTGATTGCAGAGTGAGCTGGAGATTGTAGATTCACTGATTTTGGGAGATAGCTAGGGAGAGGCCTTAAGTCAAATAGTGCTGCAACACATATTTTGGAGATTTTCTTCAAAATGTCCATTATGGGGGAGAAAATATGGAATAATGACCATTTTTTTTCCAATGTTCATTATTGGAAAAAATGAATGATAATGAACATAATTAGTTATTTGTTATGTAGTCAGTTGTAATGTAGTTATACATTTCAATTATGATATCAAATCTACATATACAACATATAATGCTTTTTCAGTTTCATTTTTGTTTCCTATTTTCCAACACTTTTGCGAAGTTCTTAGTATACGAAACATGAGATGGATTTCCAGGACTATAATTCTTGAACTTTGGAAGGGCCAGGAGCTCAATTATAGGAAGCTTGCCAGTCTTTAATTCAGCAGGTGTTACAAAGAACCGAACGGTGTCAGCCTCCTCATCTTCCACGACCTCAGTTCCGGTGTCTTCAACTTCTTTATTTTCCTTCATACTACTAAAAACTATCACATGGCTGTCCGTTGGGAGTGGCCCAGATCTTGATCTGTAAAACAGGTCTTTTTTTATATATAGTTACTAACTCCTTTCACAATACAGAAGTGACTTTTGCTCCGAGCTGTCTCTTATCCAACTCAATGTTAGTGTTAGTTTTCCTCCGCAAATAACGAACATCATGTTCATGTGGTAACTATAAGCTAACTAAAGCAACATCATTTGTTTCTTTCATGCGATATTGTGATTGACTGCAAACAACAGTTTGCTTTCCTTTCATTGCCTCCTATCACCACTTTGTGACTGACTGCAAACAATAGCTTGCATGTCTTTCACCGCCTCTTATCACTGCTACGGTGGTTATAAATATGTAAAGATCTATGCTATTTGATTTGAATCAATAAGAATGAAATCAAATTGTGCAAATTTGTTCTTCGATGCTTGATAAAATTTATCTTCCTAGATCTGCAAGGAATTCTACATGGTATTAGAGCCTTGGGGGGGAGATAGTTCAAGCCATACTTCAAACAAATGCATTGTATTTCGTGAGATTCCTTTGCTGAGTGTTGTCTTCGTTTGCATTTTATTTTGAAAAATCCACGCAATAGCCTATCCCTATCGTGATAAGAAGGCTGTGATTGCACCATTGCTGGCTGCACCAAATCTGCCCCTTAGCACCCATGATTAGCATAGAATTTGTAGGCTCGAATATAAGATACACCTGCGATTCGCTTTATACACTAGCTATTTCCAAGTGGGAATCCACAAATATGGCACGCCTATCCAAGAGCTTGTGATTTGCAAGCAAAAGCAAAGTTTAGCAAGTTGCGTTAAATCACCTCTATCCACATATTATGTTTGGCGATCTGCAAAGCTTTTCTAGCTGCGTTAAGCATTGGATCAACCTCTTTGGCAGGTTCCTTCATCAATCTCCGACATCTTCTATACAAGCATCGACTGACAGAGTGCAGGAAGAGTGGGTGTGTAGACCAGAATGACTCACACCTAGCTGCCTTTTTGACTTCTATGCAGGTTGATTCACCCTTTGGGAGCTACGATTTGGACTGTGGGAGGCGTGATCTTGCTTGGATTAGACGCCGCTTGAATTTGTTGGGATCTCTTTGTCTTCATTTGGATTGGGCATTTCAGACCTACAATCCCTTCAAAGCTCATGTTTTACATGTGAAGGATAAGGTTCTTTTTATGCTTTTTGCATGTATTTATTTGGGGATTATACATGCATTTTGTAATCTTGAACTGAGATAAAATTCCATTTATAGGGGGTTAATCATGTCTTTTAAACATTATTTTTATCAGTCTATTGTTAGGCTAACTTCACAAAATCTTTTTCTTGGAAACAAGGGATAAAGAATCATTGCCTTGAGTAGGATCTACTACCCTATCTCCTCAGACTCATTCCTGAGCCAAGTGACATTGATGAAAATAATGCATGGTTTAATAATAATGACATTGTCTATGGACTAATATGTCTTACTATTTCTCAGGATACTCTACATCACATAGAGCACATTGAGTGCCCTTTTACTGCTTGGATCATCATCCAACAGTTGTATGGAGCAATTGAATCTTCATCTGAAAGTGATGTTTCCTTAGAGAAACAAGCTATTCATGATATTGAGACTTCTGCCGCCTCATCGAATGTGGACACATCTTGTATGGATGATCAGTTCATTGATTCCCCATCAACAACACCTGTTGCAGATCTAGATTCCAGAGATGCTTCTTCGAGAGCTTCTAGTGATTCATTGCAACGGGGTGAAGCCACAATAGTGGTTTACAATTCAAATGAGGAAGGAAAACTCACAAAAAAATGACCCCAAGGCAAAAACTGTGATTTTAAGGGTTCGTACGAATCTACTGGTTCGACCGAACCAAAAAGGGGTTCGCTCGAACCAGGGTTCGACTGAACCCCTTTGAATCTTGGTCGCCAAAAAAACCAAAACAATGCATAGGAAAGGGGTTCGAGTGAACCCCCTTATCCCTCATTCCCCATCTCAGACACCCTTATCCCTCATTCCCCATCTCAGACACAATAAAAATAAAAATTGGCACTTCAGAGCTCAGGTTGAGGATGAAAATGGAGGAATCTTCACAAACCCAACTAGAATCAGGTAGCCCTCAGAAGGAGCTATCCAATGAATATAATTTTAATATGTTTTGGTTTTATTATGTATGTGTTTTTTTAGTTTTATTAAACATAGGTTTTTCACTGAAAATCAAGCTCACTGTTCTGCACATGTGGAAAAATAGCAGATTATCAAAATAAAATTTTAAAATATACATTCAGGCTGAGTATTGATGTCGTTGATCTATTAAAAAAATAAATTGAATTTTAATACATACGAAAAAAGTTATGTTGTATACAGTCTGCCTATGTCTAAATTGTAATTGGTTTGACTTTGAAACTTGATTAAAGAAAAAATATTCAATAAAAAACTATGAAACCAAATGAAAGGGCTAGATATCATTGTTACAAATTTAAATTCGAAAAAATTAGAATTTTATCCTTCATACAAAAAAAATTATGTTGTATACGGTGAGCGTCACTTTTTAAAAATGTTGTTTTTTATTAAAAAGAAAACCAGTCTTCGTGGGAGATGGAAAAAAAAGTGCAATCTGATTCCAAAAAATTTGAAAAAAATATTTTTAGAATCTACAGACAAAATGTGATGAGACTTTAGTTTGCATCATCTTCAAATTCCTCATGGTTTAGCTGTTATAGGTGCCTGAATATGAAGATTTAGTTAAAAATAATAATTTCAGTGTCCAGTTTGGCCAAAAATTGTAAACCACTATTGTGGGATCACCCAAAGGGATCATTTATGTCTTTTGGATTCAGTTCATTGCGACCAATATCTACCAAACATTTCTTTTTTTTCTGTAGAGTCCCTCATTTTGAATCTAGGTGACATTATTGAGGACATATGTCTTCTATTTGAGAACCACTCTTTTGTCCTGACATCTGTTACTACATTTGAGCTCTGTGTTGCTTCTTCAAAAACTTCCAATGGCTTCTTGCAGTAGGGCATCCATAGTCTTCTTGATTCAAATTTTTGGGATGATCTCCTGATAGGAGTTTCACACTTGTTCATGGAGACTTGCATTTAAGATTTGGAGGACACATTTGAGGGGTTATCTCTCCTCTTTGTTGACAACCACATCAACGTTGTTGGCCCACCATCTTCATTGCCTTTGCAGCTTGCTCAATATCAATCTTCATAGGATTTTGGATCACCATCATTGCTTTTCGACAAGTGGACATGCGAGCAATTTTTAGAGGCACACGTCATCTGGATTTGGATTCTAGTATCACTCATCTTTTTGGATTGGCTTTTCCAATCACCAGTGGATCATTTTCTTCCTAAGGGGAGAAATGTTGTTTGTAGGCAGTAGATCATATTATGTCTTCAGGGTTTCATCATTGGCACGGGGGCTCTTTCATTATGGGGGGGATTCATATCTTCCTTTCTTATATTCTCTCTATATTTGTGGGGGAATTTCATATGTAAATGGGTATCTAAAATGGCCTTGATGCCAGGACCCATCTTTGTTGCCTTGATAGGTTTATGAGGGTTTTTTTTTTGTTCCCATAGGGTTTTCCCTCTTTCCTCTATTCTGTCTCCTTAGTTAGACTTAAGGGGGGGTGTTAGTGTTAGTTTTCCTCCGCAAATAACATACAACATGTTCATTCAATAACTATAAGCTAACTAAAGCAACATCATTTGTTTCTTTCATGCAATAGTGACTGACTGCAAACAATAGTTTGCTTGCCTTTCACCGCCTCTTATCACCACTTTGTGACTGACTACAAACAACACCTTGCACGTTTTTCACCGCCTCTTATCACCACTGCGGTGGTTATAAATATGTAAAAATCTAAGCTATTTGATTATAATCAATAAGAATGAAATCAAATTGTGCAAAATTGTTCTTCTATGCTTGATAAAATTTATCTTTCTAGATCTGCAAGAAATTCTACATGGTATCAGAGCCTTGGGGGGAGATAGTTCAAGCCATAATTCGAACAAATGCATTGTATTTCGTGAGATTCCATTGTTGAGTGTTGTCTTCATTTGCATTGTATTTTGAAAAAGGCACACAATAGCCTATCCCTATCGTGATAAGAAGGTTGTGATTGCACCATTGTTGGCCACACCAAATCTGCCCCTTCGCACCCATGATTTGCATATAATTTGTAGGCTCGAATATAAGATACACCTGCGATTTTCTGTATACACTAGCTATTTGCAAGTGGGAATCCACAAATATGTCGCGTCTATCCAAGAGCCCGTGATTTGCAAGATAAAGAAACTTTTAGCAAGCTGCGTTAAATCACCTCTATCCACATATTATGTTTGGCGATCTGCAACGCTTTTCTAGCTGCGCTAAGCATTGAATCAACCTCTTTGGCAGATTACTTCATCAATCTTCGACATCTTCTATACAAGCATCGACTCACACAGTGCAGGAAGAGGGGGTGTGCAGACCAAAAAGACTCACACCTAGCTACCTTTTCGACTTCTATCCAAGCTGATTCACCCTTTGGGAGCTACGATTTGGACTGTGGGAGGCATGATCTTGCTTGGATTGGATGTCGCTTGAATTTGTTGGGATCTCTTTTTCTTCATTTGGATTGGGCATTTCAGACCTACAATCCCTTCAAAGCTCATGTTTTGCATGTGAAGGATAAGGTTCTTTTATGCTTTTTACATGTTATACATGCATTTTGTAATCTTGAATTGAGATAAAGTTACATTTATAGGGGGTTAATCATGTCTTTTAAACATTATTTTTATCATTCTATTGTTAGGCTAACTTCAGAGAACCTTTTGTTTTGGAAAGAAGGGATAAATAATTGTTGCCTTGAGTAGGATCTACTACCTTATCTCCTCAGACTCATTCCTAAGCCAAGTGACTGATCTGATTAGGATCTAGACTAATTTCATAATTGAATGCTTAATGTTTACAATCTTTAAAATCCAAATTACATAAACGAAATTAACACATTAACATGGTTAATTAAGTGGAAATAATAAAGTGAAGAAAAGTAGAATGTGAGAGAGAAGGAGAGAGAAAATGCAAACAATCTAATAACGGAGTTCGCCACAATCGTGACTACATCTCCGGGTCCGCTCCAATGGAGTGAGACCGATCTGATTAATCTCCAGAAAAGGATTACAAAAGGTCTTTCGCCCGTTACAAGATTTCTATCTCCTTGGACGATAATGAATTACAAATAAATCCTTCAACAAATGCAACACGCTTAACTAAGCTTCAAATGCATAAGGATCAAATTCACTATCACTTGGAAATATTCTCACAACTCTCTCAAAAATTCACTTCGAGCACTTAGCCAAAAAATATCTTCACCAAAAATTGCTTAATCTCACACCCCCCATTCTACCCTTTTTATACAAAAAATTTACCAAATATGGTTCATAACCAATTGATTTTCAAATCCCCTTTACATAGAAAATATTATTAAAAATCCCCCCTTATTTACATAGAAAATATTATTAAAAATCCCCCCTTATTTACATAGGGATAACCTCCCCTTAAAATAACCCATCCAATTTTACATAAAATCTTCACGGATGGCCTCTTTTAATTTTATTCCATAATCCATTCAAATTTATTAGGAGATCTTAATAATTCACCTCTGAATATAAATGGGTTTGATTTTGTTAAGGATTTTATCCTTAATTATAGGGGGTGAATTGGTTGGCAATTTGTTTTTTTTTCTTTAAAAATAATGTTTAAGTTCCCCTTAAAAAGGGGATCTCTCAACCACATGTATTTTTAAATATTAAAGGGGTTTCATCCCATTTAAATAGGGGTAAATTTGTTTTATTTTAAATTAAGACCTCACCTAATTTTTCTCACGTAGGCCTTAAATTAAGGCTTTTAAATGGGAGGAGTGGTAGGCTTTTATATTTATTTATTTATTTTTTAAATAAAGCCATGTCCAACAAATTGCCACCACATGTAACTTCGGGAAGCCACCATGTGTCACCTCATGATTCATCCATGTCAGCATGATGACATCATGCTGACGTCATCATTGTACCTTCATGTCAACTGAGCTTTGACCTTCCATATCTCGCACATACGAGCTCCGATTTGCATAAAACAAACACCGTCGGAAAGCTCTTGCCGAGCTCTTCGCGTTGACATGAATTTTGACCACTTTTGGTGACATCAAATTTTGACCTTTTTTCTTGCCTTGGGCCCTGAGTTGACCAGTTGTTAACTGAACTTTGTCCGGCAATAACTTGGGCTTCGTAGCTCTGTTTGACTCCATTCAAGTTGCGTTGGAATCAGGACATTGAGCTCTTTCTAATGGTGCTAAAATATGGATTATTGGAGACACTTCAATTTCTGGTGAAAATATCCCCCAGATCAGTGACATTGATGAAAAGAATGCATGGTTTAATAATAATGAAATTTTCTATGGACTAATATGTCTTACTATTTCTCAGGATACTCTACATCACATAGAGCACACTGAGTGCCCTTTTACTACTTGGAACATCATCCAACAGTTGTATGGAGAAATTGAATCTTCATATGAAAGTGATGTTTCCTTAGAGAAACAGTCTATTGATGATATTGAGACTTCTGCCGCCTCATCTAATGTGGACACATCTTGTATGGATGATCAGTTCATTGATTCCCCATCAACAACACCTATTGTAGATCTAGATTCTAGAGATGTTTCTTCAAGAGCTTCCAGTGATTCATTGCAACGGGATTATTTATGTCTTTTGGATTCAGTTCATTGGAACCAATATCTACCAGACATTTCTTTTTTGTTTGTAGAATCCATCATTTTGGATCTAGATGACACTATTGAGGACATATGTCTTCTCTTTGAGGACCACTCTTTTGTCATGGCATCTGTTGCTACATCCGAGCTTTGTGTTGCTTCTTTGAAAGCTTCCAATGGCTTCTTGAAGCAGGGCAACCATAGTCTTCTTGATTCAACTTTTTGGGATGATCTCTTGATATGAGTTTCACACTTGTTCATGGAGACTTGCATTTAAGATTTGGAGGACACTTTTGAGGGGTTATCTCTCCTCTTTGTTGACAACCACAACAACGATGTTGGCCCACCATCTTCATCGCCTTTGCAGTTTGCTCAATATCAGTCTTCACAGGATCTTGGATTGCCATCATCGCTTTCCGGCAAGTGGACACACAAGCAATTTTTAGAGGCACACATCATCTGGATTTGGATTCCAGTATCACCCATCTTTTTGGATTGGCTTTTCCAAATAGCAATGGATCATTTTCTTCCTAAGGGGAGAAATGTTGTTTGCAGGTAGTGGATCATATTATGTCTTCAGGGGTTCATCATTGGCATGGGGGCTCTTTCATTATGGGGGGATTCATATCTTCCTTTCTTATATTCTCTCTATATTTGTGGGAGAATTTCATATGTAAATGGGTATCTAAAGTGGCCTTGATGCTAGGACCCATCTTTGTTGCCTTGATAGGTTTATGAGGGGGGGTATTTTGTTCCCAAAAGGTTTTCCCTCTTTCCTCTATTCTGTCTCCTTAGTTAGACTTAAGGGGGGGTGTTAGTGTTAGTTTTCCTCTGCAAATAAAAGACAACATGTTCATGCGGTAACTATAAGCTAACTAAAGCAACATCATTTGTTTCTTTCATGCGATATTGTGACTGACTACAAACAACAGTTTGCTTGCCTTTCACTCCCACTTATCACCACTTTGTGACTGACTGCAAACAACACCTTGCACGTCTTTCATCGCCTCTTATCACTGCTACGGTGGTTATAAATATGTAAAGATCTATGCTATTTGATTAGAATAAATAAGAATGCAATCAAATTGTGCAAATTTGTTCTTCGATGCTTGATAAAATTTATCTTCCTAGATATGCAAAGAATTCTACATGGTATCAGAGCCTTGGGGAGAGATAGTTCAAGCCATACTTCGAACAAATGCATTGTATTTCCTGAGATTCTAATGTTGAGTGTTGTCTTCATTTGCATTGTATTTTGAAAAAGCCACGCAATGGCCTATCCCTATTGTGATAAGAAGGTTGTGATTGCACCATTGTTTGCCACGCCAAATCTGCCCCTTAGCACCCATGATTTGCATAGAATTTGTAGGATTGAATATAAGATACACCTGCAATTTTCTTTATACACTAGGTATTTGCAAGTGGGAATCCACAAATATGTTGCACCTATCCAAGAGCCCGTGATTTGCAAGCTAAAGAAAAGTTTAGCAAGATGCGTTTAATCACCTCTATCCACATATTATGTTTGGTGATCTGCAAAGCTTTCCTAGCTGCATTAAGCATTGAATCAACCTCTTTGGCAGATTACTTCATCAATCTCCGACATCTTATATACAAGCATTGACTGACACAGTGCGGGAAGAGGGGGTGTGCAGACTAGAAAGACTCACACCTAGGTGCCTTTTTGACTTCTGTGCAAGCTGATTCACCCTTTGGGAGCTACGATTTGGACTATGGGAGGCGTGGTCTTGCTTAGATTGGACACTGCTTGAATTTGTTGGGATCTCTTTGTCTTCATTTGGATTGGGCATTTCAGACCTACAATCCCTTCAAAACTCATGTTTCGCATGTGAAGGATAAGGTTCTTTTTTTTTTTTTTTGCATGTATTTATTTGGGGATTATACATCCATTTTGTAATCTTGAACTAAGATAAAGTTCCATTTATAGAGGTTTAATCATGTCTTTTAAACATTATTTTTATCATTCTATTGTTAGGCTAACTTCAAAGAACCTTTTTTCATGGAAACAAGGGATAAAGAATCGGGGCCTTGAAAATGATCTACTACCCTATCTCTTCAGACTCATTCCTGAGCCAAGTGACATTGATAAAAAGAATGCATGGTTTAATAATAATGACATTGTCTATGGACTAATATGTCTTCCTATTTCTGAGATTACTCTACATCACATAGAGCACACTGAGTGCCCTTTTACTGCTTGGATCATCATCCAACAGTTGGGTATGTGTAGGATCATCATGGAAAAAATAGGCCCTTAAGTGACAATAAAAAGATGGGAAATCAAAGTTAGACAACTTGACGTAAAAAATTGAATAAGTTATCTATATTATTTCAAAAAAATGGGAAAATAGAATCTGTAGCAAATTGAATGTAGTTTCTAAACTACTAGACCTTTATTTTTTATTTTTAAATCTATTTGGTGAAAATTTGAAATTTCAATGCAGTAGTATTTAAATTTAGGGTAAAAATAAGAAGTAGGTGTCTGTCTGACCACCCTAATCACAATAAAATGATAATATTTTTTTATAAGCTTTTAGATATAGGTAGAGGACTCATGTCTCGATGTGATGCATATTTTTTTATAATTTTTTTCCAAGTAAATAATTAATTATGAATTTTTTATTACAACTTTTAAAAATATAAAAGCTCGTCTGTCTAACCACCTTAACTTGGTCAAAAATTCATGAAATTCATTTTTTTTTAAAATCCCATATTATGCGAAGAATAGAATGTGATGCATGTTTCAGATTCAAAAAATGTGATACCATTTGAAAGCTATAGATGTTTTTCAATCAAGACTTTATTTGTAATTCTAATAGAAAATGAATAATAATTATTTATTAAATTCAAAGTAAAGCATAATTTATATTGGTGGAAATATGAGAATCTTCTCTAAAAACCCTTTTTGTTTCATCAATTTTCGATAAAAAAAAAATCGTCAGCCACAAGGGCCATCATATGGTTTACATATCGCCACTTTTTGGCCCATCATGATCCTGCACATACCTAGTTGTATGGAGCAATTGAATCTTCATCTAAAAGTGATGTTTCCTTAGAGAAACAGGCTATTGATGATATTGAGACTTTTGTCGCCTCATCTAATGTGGACACATCTTGTACATAGATGATCAGTTCATTGATTCCCCATCAACAACACCTATTGCAGATCTAGAGTCCAGAGATGTTCTTCGAGAGCTTCTAGTGATTCATTGCAGCAGGATCATTTATGTCTTTTGGATTCAGTTCATTGGGACCAATATCTACCAGACATTTCTTTTTTGTTTGTAGAGTCCTTCATTTCGGATCTAGATGACACTATTGAGGACATATGTCTTCTCTTTGAGGACCACTCTTTTGTCTTGACATCTGTTGCTACATCTGAGTTTTGTGTTACTTTTTCGAAAGCTTCCAATGGCTTCTTGCAGCAGGGTATCTATAGTCTTCTTGATTCAACTTTTTGGGATGATTTCTTGATGGGAGTTTCACACTTGTTCATGGAGACCAATATTTCAGATTTGGAGGACACATTTGAGGGGTTATCTCTCCTCTTTGTTGACAACCACATCAATGCTTTTTTCCCACCATCTTCATCGCATTTGTAGCTTTCTCAATATCAGTCTTTACAGGATCTTGGATCACCATCATCGCTTTCTGACAAGTGGACACGTAAGCAATTTTTAGAGGCACACATCATCTAGATTTGGATTCCAGTATCACCCATCTTTTTGGATTGTCTTTTCCAATCACCAGGGGATCCTTTTCTTCCTAGGGGGATAAATGTTGTTTGCAGGCAATGGATCATATTATGTCTTCAGGGATTCATTATTAGCATAGGGGCTCTTTTGTTATGGGGGGATTCATATCTTCCTTTCTTATTTTCTCTCTATATTTGTGGAGGAATTTCATATGTAAATGGGTATCTAAAATGGCCTTGATGCCAGGACCTATCTTTGTTGCTTTGATAGGTTTATGAGGGTTTTTTTTTTGTTCCCACAGGGTTTTCCCTCTTCCCTCTATTTTGTCTCCTTAGTTAGACTTAAGGGGGGGTGTTAGTGTTAGTTTTCCTCCACAAATAACAGACAACATGTTCATGCGGTAACTATAAGCTAACTAAAGCAACATCATTTATTTCTTTCATGTGATATTGTGACTGACTGCAAACAATAGTTTACTTGCCTTTCACCACTTCTTATCACCACTTTGTGACTGACTGCAAACAACACCTTGCACGTCTTTCACTACCTCTTATCACCACTATGGTGGTTATAAATATGTAAAGATCTATGCTATTTGATTAGAATCAATAAGAATGAAATCAAATTGTGCAAATTTGTTCTTCTGTGCTTGATAAAATTTATCTTCCTAGATCTGCAAGGAATTCTACACTCAACAGTGCTAGTCAAGGTTTTTCCATTGTTGAAGCCTTCCTCTTCTGAAGACTTTGGTTCAGATTCCTCACTTGATAAATCTCCAAGATTACGATTTGGAGTAGCAGAAGTTGGCAATGACGGTGTGAGCGGTGCTACACGAAAGGGAGCTATCAAATTCATTTTTTCATTAAATGCAAAATCTGTGTATAGAAGCGGGGAATGACAATAAGGGAATTTACAATATTCGTGAGTATATTTCCATCCAGGGAAGGATATGCATACTCAAGATGAGGTCGAAAGGAATAATGTCTTGTTAATTGCTGATTCTCCTTTAACATGGAGGATCATGCTTCTCAGCTTATCTATCTTTTCTAGCTGCACCGCTCAAGGGTTACGCTCTTTCCACTGCTAAAACCTTTCAAAGAAATCTCAGCCGATTCAATTGCGATTTTGATCTAGTGCTTGTGGCTTCATTTTCGAAGTCAGGAAACACATAATTCTTGAGCCTTTCGGCAACATAGGGAAGCCCAGGAAAAGCGTCATAGAAAGAAAATAATCACATCAGGTTTTCTCGAGCAACGCCTATGGAAGATGTCGAACAATTAGGGTCACTCGGTTGCCTTGCCTTCAGTAGCCTACGGAAGATGTTGAACAAATAGGGTCACTCCGTTGCCTTGCCTTCCTACTGATTCATTCGTATTCCAATTACAAACTTTTGTAGCCACTGTTACTTGAATAATAATCTATCCACAAAGTTTTACTTGAAAAATAATCTACCCACAGAGTTTTCACACATCTTGTTATTTAAAATAAATAAAATTGAGGGGCATATTTTTAGTTTCACCTTGTCACCTCAAATCCAAAATATTTTATGTCATAAAAAATGGTACGGAAGAATGAAATCCATGGATTACTCCCTAGCCATAATTGTAGACATTAAAAATGTCTTTTAACACCTATCACATATCTTGCACTTTGCATCATTTTCATCATTCACCTTGCATGTTGGTCATTTACCCTTGCATAAAATTTTATCCCTTTCGTCATTAATTTTCCTTTTAACATCATTTTTATTATTTTTATTTAATTTTTTCTATTAATTAAATAATAATTGAATTATTTAATTAATTCATCATTTTTCATCAATTTTCCTTTTATCATCTTTAATTGAATAATTTTATTATTTAATTAGCAAAATTGATTTTTTTTAATGTCTCATAATTAAATAATTTTAAATAATTTAATTATCTAATTTTACCTCCCACTTGGATGGTATATTTAAAAAAATTTGGAATATTTTAATCCTTCATAATTAAATAATTTAATTAATCTAATTTCTCTCTCAAAAGCATATTCCCATGGAATATTTTTTTTTCAAAATATCCCAACTTAACTCAAGTCTCTTATTCATCCTACACCCTCCACCCTCCATTTTATCAATATTTGATTTCCACCATCCATTCTAAAATATCTCAACCAATTTTCTAAAATTGTGGAGTTATTTTGAGTTCAAATTAATCTTGATCTTTGATCCTCCTTGATTTAATCTAATCCATTGATTTCAAGATCAATTCTCTATAATTGTTCTAAATTTTGAAAGTTTATAAAATAACTCTCTTTCCTCTATTATCATCACCTAGAATCATTTGAGCTAATTCTTGCCATTTGAGTATTTGAGCATTTGAGCAATTTAGTCATCCTATCTAGGTTATTTGAAGTTTTTACAATCATGCGAGCTAATGATTGAGCAATCCAACACACCATCAACCAATTTCAAAATGAAATGTTAGGTTTGCACAAGTTGTTTTCATATTTTGATTTGAATTTCATTGTTAATTGTTGATTCCAAACTTGTTTGCATTCAATTTCATTTGTAAGGGGGATTTGATCATTCTTTTGATATGGGTATTTGTGAATTTTAACTCTAAATAATTCATACTTTATTTCTATTTTTCACTAACCCTACTTCGCATTTTGGCACAATTGGTGGGACCCACATCCTTGATCTGATGCTTTTTAATCGAGTTTTGATGACCTATAGGTTACAACTACACAATTGTTTTTATAGTGGCGTGTTTGATTGCGAAACAATGTTTTTGTCATGTATCAATGCATTTGTGGCAATGTGGATGTTCACAAATCGACTCGTTTACAGAATTGATACGATTGTTTCTATGTACAGGTTTTAGCGACGCTTCTGACTATTATTTGTTTCATCTACTTTAGCCTCCGTGATTGCACAAAATTACGACGACGTGTTTGTGATAAACTATCATGTTTGACTATATTTTGTCACATCCATTCTATACTGTTCTTTTCTAGTTTATGAGATTTTTGATTTGACCTAACCCTAACGTGGGCTTGTCTATTGTGTGCCTTTTTTATCCTAACCTATTTATGTAGCACCTTCGCTTTCATTGGGAGATGATATAATTTGAAACTACTAACATATGGGCTTATAGGGTTTCGCTTGTTAAAGACCAATTTGAGACTACTAATCTAATTTCCTGCAAGCTCACTCGTCAAAGATTATCATACAAACTTTGTGCTTACTTTTTCTAGATTAGATCACATTTCAAGTTGGTGCTCTAAGATTAACTTGTTTGTCGTGTTTGGTAGGCTAGAGTGTGCACATCCTCTCCCCTTGCGTCTAGTGTGATTTTGGGTGATAAGAAATACCTCTAGTTTGCATTTTTTTTGTGTTCACTGAAGGAGTTGTCTATATATCCTCTTCCCTTATGCCTAGTGTGATTCTGAATGATGAGAAATAACAAAACCATTCCTTCCCACTTTTATTTTCAATAGAAGGCGTTCCTAGGGATTTCATCATCTTAGTGTTCGACCTCAAGCACCTAATGTAAGGAAAAGGAACAGTGCGGAAACACTTTCCTAACACTAAAAACACAAAGGAGATGTGCAAAGACCAATTTTAAAACATTAAAACACTTAAGATGAACACATACAGGGTAACAAGAGTAACAAAAATAAAACGATTTCAAAGATAACACCAGATTTATGTGGGAAAATCCTTTCGAGAAAAAACCCACTACATCAAGAGAAAGACACTTTGTATTACAGTAAGCACACGATTACATACAAAGTTACTGTCCCCACTCTCTGATAGTTAGCACACAACAACACTTGAGTTTTCATGCACTCATTGTTATAATGCTATTTCGGCATACAACGAATACAAACTCATCAACATTTTTTTCTCAGTATTCTAATTTTTTCATTTTAGATCAACTTCTAGTCTAAACCGGCTATTACAAGTCTCTCATCAACCACCAATTAGGGTGCATTAATTTCTATATCTTCACCAACACACCAAATCAATCTCAAATCGGATCCACCTGCAATCCTGCATCGAGCCACTCCCGTAATAAATTTGTTGCTGAGAAAATACTAAATTCGAGCTCTGTCAATCACCAAAATCCGATCTCATATGATTGCATAATAAATCACTTTTCACAAATCCAGCTTCTGGTAAAAAATGTTGTTTTGCAACAACGGTGAAAAAACAACCAATGAAAAAAAAATGCCACGTGTCGCACTGTTATTTGTTCCGTCACTTGACCGAGCAGTGATTGGTCAACTGCCATCAAGCTCCGAAAACCCTTCACCATCGCTAACTATTTCATCACATTTTGAGCCAACAATAATCCACTATCCCCAAAACACCGACCGCCAACTCTATCAGGTCCCACAAGCCACGTGTTCGCCGCTCAAGAGGTTCTGGGGCATCCAGGAGGGAATCTCCAAGATTCCCATGAGCTCGCCTGGAACGAGCTTCCGAGGCTGCCATGTGTCCACCGCTCGTGCTCTTTGCTTGGCTTATGTGGAAGCCACTAGAGCTCCTTCGGGGAATCTCTAGCAGCATCTGCAAGATTCCCTAGGGAACTCCTAAGGTGCAGACAAGTGTCCATGACCGAACAACCCTTCGCATAAAGCAACTCGGGGCCCACATCCTTTTCTCTACGCTCACCTCTTTGACAAGCTGCCACATGTCATGCGTACAGACAATTCCGCTCGACGAAAAGGTTAACAACAGTACTTGCCTTTGGATGCCGCAGAAAACAGCCAGAACCGTCAGATGAAGTTGATAACAGTCGTTGATGCAAGACATCGACACATTGGTGAGATTTAGCATTTCCTCCCACTGATAAATGACTGCTCTGTTGATGAAGACAATGCAAACCATCATTTCTCCAACTCCATGCTCGTTGGCCCATCATTGTGACAACCCTCAGAGTCTCACTGGTCAGACAAAGTCTCCACGACCAATGATCAAAATGACCAAATGAGAACTCCGCGATAAAGCGATAGAGACATAAACTTGTCAAGCCTTTAACAAAGGTCCAAGCCAGTAAATTGAGGCACATTTTCCAACAACCCTAACATGGGCTTGTCTGTTTTGTGCCTTTTTATCCTAACCTATTTGTGTAGCACCTTCAATTTCATTGGGAGATGATATAATTTAAAACTACTAACATGTGGGCTTATAGGGTTTCGCTTGTTAAAGACCAATTTGAGACTACTAATCTAATTTTCTGGTAGCTCACCTGTCAAAGATTATCATACAAAATTTGTACTTACTTTTTCTAGATTAGATCACATTTCAAGTTGGTGCTCTAAGATTAACTTGTTTGTCGCTTTTGGTAGGCTAGAGTGTGCACATCCTCTCCCCTTGTGTCTAGTGTGATTTTGGGTGATAATAAATACCTCTAGTTTGCATTTTTTTTGTGTTCACTGAAGGAGTTGTCTATATATCCTCTTCCCTTATGCCTAGTGTGATCTTGAATGATGAGAAATAACAACACTATTCCTTCCCACTTTTATTTTCAATGGAAGGCCTTCTTAGGGATTTCATCATCCTAGTGTTCGACCTCAAGCACCATTTTTTTGCGCGAGCTATATAAAGGGGTGAGAGTGTGTTGGTATGCGGCGATTGATCATGCTATACTATACACTCTTCATGTATCCTTGTCCGGGTCCCCTACTTTTTTGCTTCATCACCGAAAAAGAAAAAAATTGACTTTGTACACATGTATGTATGTATGTACATACATACATACATACATATGTACATACATATGTACATACATACACATATATAATTAGTTTACAATGTAAACCTAAATTGAAGCAACATTATGATATTTTTGTATAACTTCAAACAAGAGTATGATACCAATTGAAACAACATATTCATACATGTACCTATCCTATCATATTAATACTATTTATAAAAAAAATGGGTCTTATATTGTTATTAAGTGGGGCCTCAATTGTCTACTCTTATTCCTACTTATACATAATGGGCAATGCATGTTCTACTATCATATCCCCAATTGTAACTCTTACTTCCCTTAGGTGATCATGTTAACTTATATATATATATATATATATATATATATATGAGAGTTATATATAAATTGAAACAACAAAATGATACAAATATTTATAACCCTTTTCTGATACAACATTATAATATTTATATATAACTTCAAACATCATTAGGATATAAATTGAAACAATATTTTCATACTTGTAAATGTAATGGTATTGGAATAAAAACTAAAGCATACATCTAAAATTTCATTTGAATGTAAATGAACAAGGCTATATGAAACAAAAATTTATATATCTTTGTCATGTATATATGTATGTCTGTAATTTCCTTTCTCCTATTGACAGTATTGGAGGTTATCATATACTCCACTATTGAGGGTTTCATGCACCTGTATTTTGGCCAACTATGTGTATGTGTGTATGCAAATGGCATAGCTATTTACACATTGTTAAACTAGATATAAATTTAGGATGATAGGTGGAATGATATGCATGTATGCAAATGTTACCGAAGAAAATCAAGATATGTATGGAAATTAAGCATACATTGAACATGGTTCTTTAATTGAACACTACATACTATCTATCTTGCATGGCATACATACATGCATGTATGCATGTATGGAACACATACATTCATGTGCATACATATGTATGTATGTATGTATTCTATGTAGGTATGTTTGTATAAATATGTATGTATGCCATGCATATGTACACCTAGATACATTTTAGATATTAATATAATATATAAATTTAGATAACTCCAATTATTACCAATTTAGGATTAAAATTTTATAAATGCATGTAAATTGATAAAAAAAATCGATCATACCAACAGAGCCCAGTGTACTTTTGAAAGGGCAGAGAGGATGATGGGGGAGCAAATAGTGTTATGCAAGGGGTTCACGACAACGAAGGACACAATCGGTGAAACCATAGGTGCATGAAACCCTTAAGAGTCCACCATATGAAACCCATAAATGGTATGTACATATATATACACATAGCCGACCAAATGATAGGTGCATGGTACCTTTAAGAGGGTGAGTTGTATACATTGTTTACAAATATTGCAGTAGGTCTTATATATTATTTGACCGATTGTGTACAGACACATATAGATATAGTCAACCATAATATAGCTGCAAGAAACCCTTTACAATTGAGCTTATCATAACATCAAATGCTATCAATATATTTCTCGAAATTGCAGAGCTAGACAAATGAAATGTCAAATATGTATCGAGTGTTTAATGTTATTGCAGTAGCACATCATATTTCTTGATCGACTATGTGTATACACACATACATATATGTACACAGTCAACCATAATTTAATATAGAGCTGCAAGAAACCCTTAAGAGTCAAGCATATCATAACCTCAAATATATTTATCATAACATAGTTGCAAAAAAAACATGCAACATAATTCTAAAAAAAATCATGCAATGGATAGATATCGCCCTTGTGAGGTTGGAAGACAACCTCACCTATGATGAAAAAAAAATATTTTTCCTTTCGGCAATGGAAGTGTTGAAAAACACAAAAAAATAAAAAATGCATCACCACAACTTGCCCCTGCCACACCACTGTTGGCCGCAAAGTGCATCAGCACTGGTCCTTCAATGGACGGTTTAATGTGCAAATGCCAAGCATGAATTGTGTAGTAGAGAATGGAAAATAAACCCTACCAAATGAAACACATGCCGAAGTGAATGGGAAAAGGCCGACGATGGAGGGGAGTTGGGTAGTAAATGTGCAATAAATAGGAGTTAAGTTCCCTAGGATTGGCTTGGTGGAAAATGGCCAAACACATACCACGTATCAACCATTGGTCCATGCCACTTTTGAACTTGAAAAAAGTGAATTTTGGAAAGTGGTTTGAAAAACTTGAAAAATACGTGATAATTTTTCCCCATTGGATTTTTTCAAGTTGTCAAGTGGACTCTTTTGGGTGTGGTAAAAATCTAGGCTGATGTGGATCCTGTTGACATGGACCCCTCGCACAACAGAGCCCTCACCACCATTGGCCCCTCTCCCTTAGTATATTATACATGTAAAAGATACAAAGATACATCTTTTAAGACACACCTCTCTTTGCATCTTTTATATAGATTTATCTAAAATAAATATGTTAATTTTTAATCTAATTTTTTACTTCCATCAATAAATCATTATTATGTGAATTTTTTAATGATTATTACATTTTAATAAACTAAAATTTTAATTGTCTATTATTTTAATAATAAAAATATTTTTCATAGAATTTCTTTTTATATTGTCACATTAAAAATCATATAGAAAAAATAATTAATGATATTCCACTTCTTTCCTTTCTGTCAAACTTCTCCAATAAAATAAAATTAGAAAATAAGTCTACTGCTATAAAAAATAAATTGATAAGCCTATTGTAAAAGGAATTACCTACAATTAGACAGAGCATTAATTGTGAACCATGGACAGGTCATTTAGCAGATTCATAGCATACATCATGCAACATACCACGTATGAATACCAAATAAATTAGCAACTATCACAACAATATTTACGTACGTGCTCAAATATCATCCATTATTAAATAGCCTTTTCTAGTAATTTTTTTTCAGGTCACGGATAACACTGGTACAACACACCCTCAATCATAAAGATGGAGAACAACACACCCTCAATACAAAGATGGAGAGATTGAATTTCTGATCTTTTGCTTCCAACAGGTTACTTTAGCCAATTAAATTAGAACCCCATTCCAATATAAAAATACACTCTTAAAATCTGAATGAAACAGAATTAAAATGATTAGATAACATAATCTCACAGGCGGAGGATCAGATTTTATCCAGACATAATCTTGACAGACAGAGTCATCAATAGACTCCCAATCAATGATAACTTCCACAAAATATCTTCGGAGACAGATTGAACATGCGTCCAAAGACTGACTAGATGCAGACATGAAACCTTGCCTAAATCAAGCCACCCAATAGCACCCTGTTCATGAGAGATATCATAGGACAGTTGAAAAGACAGAGACCATCCTCCGCAACATTATCTCCTATGCTCTGATGTTGAGAACCATATAAAAAGATTATATATACATATTATAAAGCTTGGATTTTGCACTGCTGTATAGCTGAGGTGGTGTAATTTATTAATAGGCATCCTTGTTTTCATAAGCGGGTGGTAACTATACATAAGGATTGCTTTTAGATTTTATTTCGAAAATGTTTAAATCTTTAGTTTCAGAAATTATTTTGATAGTTGAAGATTATTGAGTTGTTGGAAATGTTTGTCGACGTTAGAGAAAATCAGTACGTATTGTGATAGCTTTTCTGGATTTAAATCGTACAGAATAATTTTAAAATCGAGATTTCAGATCATGTCATGATTTCTCATCAGAAAGAGAACGATGACTGATAGTCAATTTTTTTTTCTAATAGTCGGGTCTCTCAATCAATTTATAATCATACTTTGATTGATATTAATTGTGAGGTATTTATTTCTGTCATTTGAGCTTCAATTTTAAAGATTTTCATTGGCCTTCTACTATTAATTGTGCAGGTCTTCTTAGAAGATTATCTTTAGAAAAGAAAATCAATATCTCAATTTTTTAATGCAAGTGATCTTGATGTCCTCTCTGGTAATGTATCCGTGCAATCTGAATCATGGTGTTTAGATTTGCTCACAGTCTCCTCAAGGTCACGACACTTGGTGACAAATCCATCATGACTTATCCTTTTCATTTCTCTTCATGTGATCCATCGTACTATAGGATTCCTTTATAGAAAGCGTGGATATGCGCACTATCTTATTGTATCCCTGTGTTCTCTGAACATCAAATCCTTCAAAGTATCTCTGTGGTGAAATCCCTAGATTTAATGCTCTCTGACGCAGCTATCAGATTCGCACTGCCTCTACTCAGAGAAACCAATCTTTGGAGTATACACCTCATAAGCTTCAATTATTGATTCTTGTAGCGATTCTCTTTTATTGAATTACTCAAATCAGGCTCGGCTTAACCAGTACACTCTAAGCTGGTTTCACTGCGTAGGTGGCAGATGCGAGCCCGTTCCTGTTGTCAGCATCCATTCCTATCGTCAGCGCCCGCTCCCGTTCAAACAGTAGTCACCGTTAACTTCGAATTCAAACTGTTCCCGCGAGACGTCCTGTGGATGCATTTAATCGCATAAAACATTGCTGCTTCACATTCTGACCCGTAAGTGTTTTATGCAAATGGTTGCTGCAGCGGCAACAAAGATAGCTTCGAAACAGGGTATGGGCATCCATCAACCCATAATAGAAGGGGGATTATTGTCACATATTACAGCTGGAAATGCTCGGGTAGACATTGATGCAAAATGTGGAAGAATAGACAAGGCACATGAACTGTTTGACCGGATGCCTCAAAGAAATGTGGACTCGTGGAATGCTTTGATTGCAGGGTATGCACAAAATGCGTTTGTCAGAAAGGATTTAGAAACTTTTGTCCAAATGCGATTGGCAGGTGTAAAGCCAGACTCCGCAACCTCTGCCATCATCCTCCCAGCCTGTGCGAAAATGGGAGTTTTGGAAGAGGGTATGGACATCCATCACATGATAAACGATGGAGGAATTTTGTCGGATGTTGTAGCTGCAACTGCCCTGCTAGACGTGAATGCAAAGAATGTATAAAAATAATAATATTAATTTAGAGAGATATCATTAACCTTTACAACAAAAAAGATGTTAAAGTTCATTTGACAACATTATTATTATTATTATTATTTTTTTAGATGTTACTATATCTTTATCTTTTTGTTTTTATTTGTATTCGTAACATGAAAATATAAGTACAGATTGATACTTATTTTAATTTTATATTATTTTAGGTTAGATTTTTGAAAGTATTATTTAATATATGACTACCTTCTTTTTTGTTGCAAATATGTTTTTCAGTGTGCGTCTCTTTGTTATATGACTAGGCATATAGTCATTTGGGATCTTGCATTACAATCGTATCAAATCTGGTCTCATAGTCTAAGGTTTGGTTTGTGGAGAGGTGAAATCATCACATGCCATTGACTAAAGTTTGCAATTAAGAGATTTCTATTTGCTATAAAATTTGAGGGTGGGTAGAAGATAGTGTGGATTTTTTCCATTGTGTTGGTTATTATGTAGAAGGTGTTATGTGCATTTTGTTATAGGAAAAGTGTTGAAGAAGGAGAGAGTACAAAAGAAAAGAATTATTGTGAGTACACGAGGAAGGAACTAAGCACTTAAAATAAAAAATCTCAAGAAATAAGCTAATGAAGAAGATATTCAAACATAAACATGACTTAGGCTTTGTACCTTAACAATGAGGTTTTGATGGGTTCCCTTAACTTTTAATTTACACATTAATGATTGATATCTTGAATCTTAGTCCTAAATTAGGAAACAATATGAAGGGTCTAAGTCAATTCTTCGATGATGTGACATTACACACTCTACACACACAAACATAATATCATTACATTGGAATCTTAGGACACTAATGATAAGAATTCCCTTCGACCAGTGTTAAAATACTTGGACTTCCTTTGAAGGTAAAATACAACTTAATTACATGTAAGCACTAAGTATCCAAAGTCAACTTAAGTTCCATATTATCTAGCTACTAAACTTAATATTGTTAACTTGCAAGCCAATAGTACCAAATTTTATACAAGAATATAAAGATATCCATTTTTCAAATTTTTCGTCAAATGACCATGTGACAATCTATATGACCTATTAGTATTAATTCTAATGCTTAGTACCCTATGTGCCTATGAAAATTTTATAGGTTCAAACTATGAGTTTACTATGAATAATGTATATAGTGTATAAGTCGCAACCAACCTTTAATTCAATCATTTATGTAAGGGATTATATTTCACTTAATTTTGGCCACCATAAGGTCAAGGTTTCTAAAATTCTAGGGATAATCCAATTATATATTCTATTATTCCACTTGGACACCATCATAATAAAACATATTGTTTCATGGGGTGATGACAAGGTATGTAGATTTGGCCATGTAGTATTCTCTACACCAAATTATTATCAAGCATTGAGTGAACTTAATATGCCTTATTTATTTCATACATTATAGGGAGTTGGCTATCACATATAAGATCCACTATACTTGAGATAATTGAATTCCTTCTACAAGATCTTATATATTGAATTGACTAGACTTATATTTACATGGGTAAACCCATAATAGTGTTGTACAATTTTGATGAGGAAGGAAATTTGTAAAAATGCTCACACATTCAAAATTTAATGTTTTTAAGGGTTCGTTCGAACTAGGGGGTTCACATGAACCCAAAAGAGGGGTTCAGTCGAACCCCTAGTTTGAGCGAACCCCCTTTTGCATGGTGGGTTCGCTCGAACCCTATGATGTCACGTTTCTTCGTAGAAACGAATGGAAAATTAAAAAAAAGGGGGCTTCAAGCAAACCACCCTTCGAACAAACCCCCTTTCACCCTTTTGAGTGAGCGAACCCCCCTTTTTTGCCATTCTCCCCCTCTTCCACCAAATTTTAGCAGATTTTTGCCCTTCGAATCTTGGGTTTTGGATGAAAATGGAGGAGACTTCCCAAAACCAACTAGAATATGGTAGTCTTCAGAATGAGTTATCTAACAAATTTAATTTTAATATGTTTTGGTTTTATTATGTATGTGTTTTTTTAGTTTTATTAAACATAGGTTTTTCACCGAAAATCAAGCTCTCTGTTTTGCACATGTGGAAAAATAGTAGATTATCAAAATATTTTTTTTAAAAATACGTTGAGGCTGGTTATTGATGTCCTTGATCCATTAAAAAAAAAAAATTGAATTTCGATTCATACAAAAAAAGTTATCTTGTATACAGTCTGTCTATGTCTGAATTGCAATTGGTTTGACTTTGAAACTTGATTAAGGAAAAAGTATTCAATAAAAAATTATGAGACCAAATGAAGGTGCTAGATATCATAGTTACAAATCTAAATTTGAAAAAATTAGAATTTTATCCTTCATACAAAAAAATTTATGTTGTATACGGTGAGCGTCACTTTTTAAAAATGTTGTTTTCTGAAAAAAACCAATTTTTGTGGGAGATGGAAAAAAAAGTGCAATCTGATTCCAATTTTTTTTAAAAAAATATTTTTAGAATCTACAGACAAAATGTGATGAGACTCTAGTTTGCATCATCTTCAAATTCCTCATGGTTTAGCCGCTATAGGTTCCTGAATATGAAGATTTAGTTAAAAATAATAATTGTAGTGTTGAGTTTGGCCAAAAATTATAAACCACTATTGTGGGATCACCCACATATATAAAGAATTACAACAACTCCAATGAGGCCAAACATAATTTAATAGTTGAAACACCTAAACAAGCCAACACCACCTAGCTATAATTAGCATAACCATCATTCTACACTCATAGAATGACCATCATTTGACATCTACAAATCTACTAATATTATCAATATTCACCACAAGAGTGACCATGTATGTCTAGTCTCCATTAATGAGTAGCTATACAACACAATTAAGCCTCATGATTAATTATTTTCTAGTTATTCTTCATACTATGCAAGTCAAATTCACTAGTTCTTTTTTAATATTCTAATTTTCCCTTGGAACCCATATGGAAGTAACACCTTTAAAAGAGGTGGCAATGGGATGGTTGAAAGTTGGTTTTTTTTTGGATCATAAGGAGGAAATTACTCTTGCCTTGGTACATATGAAGGAATGATATTATGTTAATATTTATTTATTGGTGGAGGACATGGGTTATAAGTTGGTTTGTGTGTTAGAGTAGTATTAGAAGGCAATTAAGAGGGCTTCATTTTCTCCTTATTTTCCTTGTTAAATTTTTTTGTATAGTGGAGCCTAATTAGACTTGTGCTTAATTTTCCCTCACCTTTGTCGGGATATTTTCCCTTCAAATTATTTAATAGGGGGATGCAAGGTGGGCATAGCCCCTCTTGCAGAGGCCTAGGGGTGGAGCCCACAATGGGGGTCTAGGGGCTTAGGGGAAGCACCCTCGAATAAAAAAATGGCCAATATGTTAATAAGAAATTTGTTGCTAGTTTTAATATGAAAAATAAATCTAAAAGATAATTAAAATATATCCAAAATATGCATAGTTATTGTTGTAAGAAGTGAAAATGAATGGCCACAAATTGGAGAGTCAAAAAGGCACGTGGGGATATGAACAAGCATGTGAAAAATCAATTTTGATTTTTACTATAAGTTATAGAGCATTAGAATTGCTACATGTTGTGGATTAGTGACTAGGAAAAACATAGGTTGTTGCTTCAATTGCACATAGTACTACATCATGGATAGAAACAAGGTAGTGGGAAATGTTAAAATCATTGCTGCAAGTTGTAGCCATTACTACAAGTAATTTGTAATTCATTTTGTTGGACATTAATAATAATAAAAGACTTTGTTGTTGGTGGACACAAACCAAGTTTGGGTGAACCACGTTAAATTGGTGTTGTATTATTTTGCTGCAGTTTATTTTTTATGTATTTTATTTCTCAATTTAATCACTGTAATACACATTTAATTGGTATGTAGTTCTACTTGTAATTCCTAACAAATTTTTCTTTATTCTTTTGTTGCACATGCATTTGTTATAATTATTGAATTATAAATTTGGTTTCATAAGGAGCTTCTATTTGAGGTTCCTTACCTTTAAAGTCATAACAAATATTCTTGACAGTGATAACATACTTTTTAAGTTTGAAGTAGTTGATTTGAAAATAGAATTGTACATATGCATCTCTCATCACTTTCACATTTTTCTCTTGAGAAACATATTTTAGACATTGATGTATTATAGATGATTATCTCATTTAATTATTGTGACTAAGGTCTTCTAAGTAAAATACAAAATATATCCAATGAAGGAATGATATGGAAAAAATCACCTACCTCCTTAAGACCCATGTCAAGTGGAAAGAAAATACTCCCTAAAGTGTCCACAATAATTCAATTGGTTATGTTAAGAGAAAAACATAAATGTGTATAATCCTTAGATACTATATTTTTAATTATATAAAATTATTTTATGCATATGCTATACTAATTGCCTAGATCGATGTGAATACCTTCACATTGTTGACCATGAAGAAAACCATGACAATAAAGTTGACCACAATAATTGTGGTTTGGGATCTCCTCGTAAAATGAAATAATTAAAGGTACATAACTTGAGGTGAAATTTTATGAGTAATAGCTATAAATATTTTTGTAGAAGTCTGAGAAGAGGAACAAACATTGATTGTATCCATAGGGTCTTTATTTATATGTGTTTACATCATAGAATTAGTAGAATGATTGAATATATATTAGTGCTCAATATTATTTGATGGTGTATACAATGGAGAAATATTAGGATAAACTTTTAATTTTGTTTTAGTGAAGAACAGAAAATTTCCCAAATTATTCACACCATTAACATGAATTGTATTACTATCAATGAGATCAATGCTTTTATTCTTCAATAATATAAAATTATATGTATGATGTCCATCAAATCTATAAAAATATTAGAAGAATTATTAATTATAACTCTTAGATAATCCTCTAGAGGAATTCAATAGATGGATGGACTTAAAGCTGACCAAATTATTATGAAATTTTGAAGAACATTATCTAATGCTAAGCTTTGTAAATTTTGTAGGCCCTTAATGTTTGAATGATACAAAATTAGATGTGGTAAACATTTGATTGGACCTGATTTAGATTCTTTATTGTCATTTCCTTTTTAAAATATATTGCTCTTTTGACAGCTAAAAGGATTGGAGGAAGTGATGGAGGCCCCATAATTCCAACCATTATATTTAAATAGGTAAAGTTCAAGATTTTTTTACATGCACACATAAATTCCACCACATAAATATTGAAAGCTAATTATGTATTTCTTAATAGACTCTTTGGGATTATTTTGATAAATTTGTTTGTTTTTCTAAGCTCATATTGACACATAAGGGTTGTAGTAAATTGGTGGCTAACTTATCAAATTAATGGATAGAAATAGGAGCTAAGGATTAGAAGTATTCAAGGGCATAGTTGTTATGGTTCATAGAAATAAATTTGGTATTTAACTTTATCTTCATATGCAATATCTAGGCATGTATAATTGAAAGCTCATAGGTGAACACTGTGACCACATTTTCGATAATATAACTTAAATATAGATACAATAAATCTATTGAATAATGGGTGTGTAACAAGATCAAATGAAAAAGGTGTGCAATGTGAAGGAGTATACATAATAGAGTTAGAGCTATAGTTTTATTCTGAAGTTGATCAATCTACTTCACTAGTGTATTGAAGGTTTAAAAGTGTAGGTAGTACTGGTAGGAGAAGCATGGGTATAATAGAGTATGTCTAAAGAGAGTGAGAGGTAAAAGGGAATGAAATGGTAGTGGAAAGAAAAATCACAGTATAAGTGTAGAGTTTCCATAGAATGATAAGGAAAAATGGTAGAAGGAATAGTGGTAGTATTTATATGGGCATGAGTAAATACTATCAAACTTTAAACTTAGAACTCTATCTTCGACATAAATCATCACAATCTAATAACATCACAAGTCACACACATAATACACATCTACAAAATAATTATTTCACTAGTTTCAACCTAAGCATATCCCTTAGCTAGACCTTCCTCAAATCTCTTAAACGAGATATTCTTCACTAAGCTACAATTATTTATGATATAAAATTACTTATGAATATATAGTTACATTTTGTATAAATTTATATCAGATAAGGGTATGTGCAGGATCATCATGGAAAAAACAGGCCCTTAAGTGGCAATAAAATTCAGAAAATCAAAGTTAGGCAACTTGATGTCAAAATTTGAATAAGTTATCTATATTATTTCAAAAATATGTAAGAATAGAATCTGTAGAAAATTGAATGTAGTTTCTAAACTACTAGGTTTATTTAAAAAATAAAATAAAAACCTATTTGATGAAAATTTGAAATTTCAATGTAGTAGTACTTAAATTTCAGGGAAAAAATAATAAGTAGGTGTTTGTCTGACCACCCTAACCACAATAAAATGATAATATTTTTTTATAATATTTTACATATAAGTAGGGGACTCATGTCCCGATGTGATGCATATTTTTTTGTAATTTTTTTCCAAGTAAATAATTAATTATGGATTTTGTATTACAAATTTTAAAAAATACAAAAAACTCGTATGTCTAACCACCTTAACTTGGTCAAAACTTCATGAAATTCAATTTTTTTTTTTAATCCTATAGTATATGAAGCATAGAATGTGACGTATGTTTTGGATTCAAAAAAATGTGATACCATTTGAAAGCTATAGATTTTTTTCAATCAGCCTATCAATCAGGACTTTAGTCGTAATTCAAATAGAAAATGAATAATAATTATTTATTAAATTCAAAGTAAACCATAATTTATATTGGTGGAAAGATGAGAATCTCCTTTAAAAACCCTTTTTGTTTCATCAATTTTGGGTAAAAAAAAAGTCGTTAGCCACATGGGCCATCATATCACTTATATATCGCCACTTTTTGGCCCATCATGACCTGCACATACCCATAAGTTACAACTACCTTTGAAAAAACCCCTCTATCCTTTATGCTTTGATGGATGTCCATAACCTATTCCAAATCTCCCATTTGGCATAGGATGAAAAATGTTGTAGAGTATAGATTTACACTTGCCAATTGCATTTGGTTGAAAGACTTTTGAATAAATCAATGTTGTTAATATCTTGAAATCAAGGCATTCCATGAGAACATGTTTCTTTGAGGCATTTTGTCAACCAGTTTGATTGCTTGTTCTACATTTTGCATATCATGCAATCATAGAATTTTGTCAAAAAAATTTCATGTCTTGTCTATGCTTACACTTTCTAAATACACGTCTTGTAGGGTAGTTGTAGCTAAACAATTCCTCTATTATTTATCTTGTGATGGATGCCCATACCCTATTCCAAAGCTCTCATTTTTGCACAGGCTAGGAGGTTGCTAGGAAAGGTTATGGAAGTTGGATTTATACCTACCAATCACATTTAGATGTAAGTTTCTATGTCCTTTTTGACAAATACATTTCATGCATATCCTTCAATTAAAGCATTCCATGAGTCCACATTTCTTTGAGGCATTTGGTCAAACAATTCATGTGCCTTGTCTATGCTTCCACATTTTTCATAAATGTCTACTTGAGAATTTCCAACTAAAATATGTGACAATAATCACCCTTCTATTATGATTTTATGGATGCCCATGTCCTATTTTGAAGCTTTCATTGTAACCACTACAACAACCATTTGCATAAAATATTTATGGGTCAAAATGTGAAGCGACAATGTTTTATGTGATCCAACACATCCATGAGATGTCATGCATGAACAATTTGAATTCAATGTTAACGACTACTATTGTTTGAATGGGAAAAAACACTCACAACAAGACAACACGGGTGAGCCCACATTTGCCACCTAGGTCATCAAACTAGCTTATAGTGTGCTGGTTAAACCCAACCCTCAATCATCTACTTTTATTTTATCTTTTCAATTAAGAAGTCTAATAGATAGTTATTGTACAATGTGTTTACCTTGAGCTATCCAAATTATATCTTCAATTTTTAAGTGCCTTATCTCCACCTAGATTTCAAGTTATCAACTACTTTGTCTCTACCATGAGCCCCTTGACCAAGATGTTCGTTGTCATATAAGATGGTAACTACATCATAAAAATCAAAAAATGTGCACCATTTTTAAGGGGTGTGGCTAGAAATTTATGTTAACTATGTTAGGATGTAAGCTCTTAAAGTTGAAGCAAATGACACTATATAATGTCTCAAATTTGAAATTTTCGTAGGTTCTATTTGTACACTATTCTTAGACACTGAGAAATCTTCCCATATAAAGAAATAGATTGTAACTATGGAATATTATTCTATGAAAATGAAGGTGGTCACAAAAGTTAAAAAGGTGGTCTTAAAATAGGTTGGATACAAGAAGTGTAAGAAACTTTTAAGAAGAGTAATGAGATCTATGAGATATAGTTGTGTAAAGTTTTAAGCTAGTGCATTATGATATCTAATTCATTTATGATATGTGTCAAGTATTGTTCTTTATTTATTATCTATATAAACAATATATTTTAAAATTTTATATTAATTATAAAATACATTTATTTGAAACTTCCTCTTTCATTCTAAATGTGAGCGTGAAAATAGATATTACACATCTAGTTTATATATATCTAATTCTTAGACATAGTACATTTAAGTTCACATAATGGTTTTTTTGTCTCACTTCATAGGCATGACATATGCTCTCACACTTTTTCCAAGTCTTCTACATGTGTTATATTACTTGAAGAGTTAGTCAATGTTTCACTCTTACCTTCCTATTTTCTTCTTGTCCTACATATACAAGGAGTTTCTTTGTATTTCATATATTTTCATGATATTTTTTGGTGTTTTGTGAAAGTTATTAAATATTATATTTATTTTATTGCTACTCCAAAATGGTAGCAAAGTCATGAATCAAAATTCCCTTCACAATTTTAATTGAATCATGCACTTAGCCCTATCATAGGCATGTCATAAAGTTAAAAAAATATTAGCATTACATCTCGAAGAGTTAAATTAGCTAGAATTTCCTATCAAAATATCAAGTTTTGTAACATAAAACCTTTTACAAGTTTTATCCCCCCCAATATGCCTCTATACTATATGACCTTACAACATATATGAAATTTGGTTCACAAGGAAAACTTCTTTTTTGCAAAAAAAAATGTTTTACAGTAGTGTAGAAAAAAGTATCCCTCTACATTTTTCACACTTAATTTGGGAATGATTAACATTAAAATAAACCTAATGTTTCCTTGATCTAGTGCTGTAAAGTGTATTTATTTAAGGCCCTTTTAAGCTAAGTTGACCTAATTTTGCCTTAATTTTGTGTTGTAAAGTGTATTTATTTACACCTTCACATTAAGTTTTGGACCCTCTTGTATTTATGACCTTACCATAATCATTAATAGGCCTTGTAAAGAAAAAAATTTCCTTAATATTTTTGTGGTTTTCAGCTTCATTTTTTGTCTTTGGAAGATCCACATGTGAAGAGGTTGTGTCTGATAGGCACGCAATGTGCCATGTGGTGGCTATGCATATTTTGGTAATCAATTTTTCTAAGCTCAGAGTCAGACCATATGTTAGCTTGGCGGATTATTCCTTGAGACTACTTTTCATGAATTTGAAACTATCCGCTTGTGCGACACGTCATCCCTTCACTACTAAAGAGTTGTACCTTGGGGTCTTCATTCAAAGACTATCAGAATGCATTGTGCCTTGTTCTAAAGAAGGATGCGAGTCGGTGCCTCCAAAGCCACTTGATCATTCAACAAGACTTTTGTCAGATTGTTCTTTTGGGATCCAAGCGATTATAAGGGGCAATCCTATTAAAATATCTAGATCACATAAATGGGGTAGTTGAAAGTCAATAAGTAGGATTGCAGTGACAAAACTAAAAGATCTGGATTGTATTCTGAGCTATCAGATATGAAAATATGGCAATCATTATTTCTGAATGAAGTTGGTGTTTCTCTCTCATAGTTAATAGAGATATTCTATTTCAAGTTTACAAAACACTGATTTTCTTTGGAATGTTATGTATTTTATATAATCAAACTATTATCAGATTGAAATCTGATCTTTATTTTAAGGTTCATTTATATTTGAAGTATAAGTTATCTGAGAGAAATACTTGAAACTGTGTATAATATGGCCTTTATCAATATTTTTTGCTTTGTATCTTTGTCCCGAATAGAACACTATGTCTTGCTTAATCTGAATAGTTTTGATTATCGGATTCCCATGCTATTTGTGTATATGATTAAGTTATAATATCTAGAAATTGGACTATGTCTTTTGGAATTCTCTTCTTTCTTAATAGGTTATCATTTTTTCATAATATGCTACATTACTTGAGGAATGGTTTATGTTGCTTTTTGAATATTCTCCTATTAATTCTTGAAACTTCTACGTTTGGTCGGATCTTAATATGCACTTCCTGCAGGTGGATTGAATTACTGCATCTATGCTTGTATCTAGCCTTTGCTATTCATTCTCTTCCCAATAATGAAGGGATGTGGTGTTCTGTGTCTATCATATCATTCGTAGAAGGAAACTTGTGGTTTTGAAATGTTGTAAAAGTGTTAGCGCATCGCCACTTTGAATTTTTTTTTTTTTTTTCACATTTCTTTCTACTATTTTCCCAAACTCAATGAATAACTGACTTTCTAAAAAAATCCGAGAGGTATTTAGTGAGGTGCATATTGTACCCCACTCACTGAATTTCCCATAAGACTAGCGAAGAGGCGAAATATTTGATGATCAATAGTTATTTTTTTGGCACACCCGATGGGATGAGTTCCTAAGGTCTGATTAGAAGTAAGAGGTATTTCTAAATCAGACCAGGGAAGGAAACAAGAGTTTTCATGCCTAGGGTTCAAACAAGAGCATCCTCGAAGGTTTATTTTTAGTACTCCCAGTTACCATCCTCGGTACCTAGGAGAAGAAGAGTCACAGGTTATGTATCACCTGTGAGAAGTAGTAGAGTAAGGAGTAAAAGTTCAGAGTTTAGAGATTTATCCACTTCGCCTAGAGGTCAAAGTTTCCAAATAAGAATACAAGTTTACCCAATCTATAGGAACCTTTTCTCTATGGCCCATGTACCCCCTCCTACCCCTAGAAAATTTGTAACCTAGGATAGTGGTAGTACTTTAATTTACACCTTCAAGACGTAGATGAAGTATGTAGAGTACACAATATTGTAGAGGAGAACATTGGTATGAGATTGTTGGCTGCCTCTTTCAAAGGGAAGGCTCAAGACTGGTACAAACCTCTGACTTCCAGCTCCATCAACTCATGGGATGATCTCGAAGAAAAGATTTTCAAACATTTTTCATCGAAAGGAGATCATTCCTCAGTGTTGCACCAACTGATCACCATCAAGAGAGCCCCACATGAAGCTATGAGTGACTTCATCACTAGGTTTAACAAAACCTGGCAGAGGATCCCAGTGACTGCATGACCTCAAGATTCTATGGTGTTCATGTTCTACTTGAAAGCTATCAATTCGGATATCATGGTCCTGATAAATTCCATGGGAGGGGATACCTTACTCGATGCCTATGAGGTGGCGGTATGTGTGGAGAATAGTTTGATTGATGTGGGAAAGCTTCCGCCACAACCTTCAATGCCTATTTTTGTAGAAATCTCAGGTGTACCACTTCGAGAGGAGTTTTCTTTGAATACATCCATGACCTAGGTGATGGGCTCAATTCCACCTTAGTCTATGTATGTGTACCCTACCACACAACTGAGCATGTTGGTTTCTTCCTTTGTGGTAGTGAACATAAATGACATGAAGATTCTGATGCAGTCTTTCACTAATGAGTTAGTTCTAATCAAGCGACAACAAGCGGTTCCTTCGAAGCGAGCTACAAAATTACTAGGGAGGAAGGCCCTTTTATCAGTAGAGAACCTACCAAGGACCTTCGAGTCGGGGAGGATAGCAAGCGGCTTCCTCCGACTAGATAGTCTAGGTCACCATGCTGTTGCAAACTGTTAAAGATAGCCATAGAAATGAGTTGACTCCGGGTCAAAATAATCTGGTGGATGATAGAAACACATGGTTTTTTCCATGCAATGATAGTCATATGTCCAAAAATTACCCCAAAGCAAACATGCAACAAAAGATAGCAAATCAAAGGAACAAAGGGGTGCCACCAAATACATAAGGATATGAGTCTTTCAAAATGGAGAATGCCCATTTTAGGGCGCAAATGCAAGAGATGTCTGTAGAGAAAGAATTGGACATCACACCCAATTAGACACTTTTTTCTTGGATGGAAGAGGAAGATGCGGTGTTCACGAACGAATCTCCGATGACCAACACTCTGTAGGTACAGCTGGATTATAACACCAGATCCAAGAGAAGGCTTATCGAGGAGTATGTGCCACAAGATCTACCTCATCCTCAACCTCATCAACCACCATCGCATGAAAGATGAATTCCTCAGTTGATGGGTCAACTAACTCAACACCAATGGATTCCATCGTCATCCGAAAATTCACCAGATAAGATAGAAAACCCATTCATAACAAATCGTTTCCCTCTGAAACCTAAAGAGATTCCGCCATTCAAACCAAAGGCCCCGTTGGTCAGAACGCTCAATGTGGTGGAGCAACTGAAAAAGGCACCTGCTAATGTGTCCCTATGGGATGTAATATCCATCCCTGAGCAAAAGATATTGCTTTGGGAAGCATTAAAAAATGAAGAACAAAATCCACAGACAAACGAAGCTCCACCATGTGATCAGAGAAAAGATAAAGGCCCCACATTAGATCCACAAACTCTGAAGGCTTCAACATACACAAACGATGCATACAACGCAACAGAGAAAGAGGTTAGGAAGCCAAAGTCTACTCCTCTCTTTTTAACATTAATTGTGGGAGATAAGCTTTTGCACAATAAAATGATTAACTCGGGAGCCAGTACAATGGTCATGCACAAACAAGTGGCGGATGCCTTAATGCTCAAATATGAACCTTTGGAAAAGGGGATTATGCAGTTGGACAAAAAGAAGGTTCTGATAGTTGGTTGGATAAAAGATCTATCCTTGACCCTCTTTTTGTACCCAAGCTAGACAGTCTCGAAAGAGGTAGTGGTAATAGATATTCCCCTATCTTCAGGATGTGCCTCTCTAGAGATTTTACTACAAAACTGGGCAAATATTTGGCATTAGATTGGTCCTATTTGATAGTAAGGACCAAACATGGGGAGGAGATGATGATTCTCTCAGAATATTTGCACTTCGAACATATAGTGGACAATGTGATCCTCTATTTTGAAGCAACACATACCTCTTTTTCAAGATAAGAGGGATACTACATCAAAATGCTAGATGATGAAGAGGATACAAGTGAGCAAACTCCTGAAGAAGAGGTTCTCCTCAACCAATTCATCGATGCTGACCCATACGACAAATTCCATGCCATGAGACTGGGCACATATGTAATTTTTGATGATGACCCGGTGTATCCGAAACTGGTGAAAGATCGAGAAAGTTATGACGACCCAAAAGACAATCGTTTGTGGACCTTGTACTTTGATGGTACTAAATATAAAGCCATTTTTGGGGAAAAAGTTTTATTACTTTCTCCAACAAGATCATAAACCCTCAAGGCTTATCAGTTCCAGTTCTTGTGCTCTAACAACAACGCAGAATATGAAGCCTTGATCCACGATCTGTTTCTTGCCGAGCGGATGAATGCAAAGAGGCTACAAGTATTCAAATATTCTAAGTTGATAATGAGCCAGGTTTGAGATCAAGAAAATACTAAGAACATGAGAATGAAAGCCTATAAACATTAGGTATGGGACTTAATTGAAGGTTTTGAAGCTTTCAGTGTGCAAGTCATCCTCGATCTGAGAATGGCGTAGCAAAGCAGATGGCTTCAATTAGGTCATAGTTTGATTTGACTTTTGACATAAAGAAAAAAGTAGTGCAAATAATTGTTCGACCGTCAATTCTGATAATGATCAGAATTGGAAAGTTTTCGAGTATGATGCCTAATAGCCACCTTCATCCAGAAGTCGGAAGGAGTTCATGACTATTCACAACCAAAAGTTTACCCTTCAGAAGGGCAGGTCATCAAGCTAAAAGGAAACAAACTCCCTCGAGGATTGATTTCCCTTGAGAAGCTATTTGATTGTGAAGATACGAGGAATGGAAAGCAAAGGTTGACTGTTGATGAAAAGGATTACGAGGAGTTGGATGTCAGAAACACCAGAAAGATGAAAGTCAGATGCAATATCCCATGGGAAGATAAAGAAAGGTTAAGAGATTTGTGTTCTAAGTATAGCGGGGTTATAGCATGGACCTATGATGATCTCAAAGGATACGATCCTGATATAATCTAGCATACCACTGATTTGGTGGAAGGGTTGAAACTAGTCTAACAAAAGAAGAGGCCTGTTAATCTGAAAGTTGAAGCATTGATGGCACAAGAACTCACTAAGTTGATTGAGTGTTGAATCATTTATCCAATTAAACATTCAACCTAGGTGTCTAATCTGGTACTGGTTTGGAAGAAAAATGGCGACATTCAGCTTTGTGTTGATTTCCAAGACTTGAATAGAGCCTCGCTAAAAGATCACTAGCCTTTGCCTTCCATGGAGCAAATCTTACAAACAATAGCCAAGTCGAAAATGTTCTCATTACTTGATGGTTTCTCAAGATACAATCAAGTATATGTCAAGGAAGGATACCAATAGAAAATGACGTTTACCACCAAGTGGGGAACGTTTGCATATGCAAAGATGCACTTTGAACTTTCAAATGCCAGTGCGACCTTTCAGTGAACCATGGAAATTGCCTTCTCGGGATTGACCAACTCGATCATTCTGATCTATCTAGATCACCTAATGGTTTTCTCAAAGTCAAAGGTTGATCAATTTGATCATCTAGAATAGGTTTTCCAAAGATACCAAAAGTTCAAGATTTCTTT